>PVHY01007820.1:0-65008 GCA_004024945.1 Uropsilus gracilis | reverse complement strand
ATTGACCCTTTAACCATTTTGTAGTGTCCGTCTTTATCTTTTGTCACTTTTGTTAATTTGAAGTCTGCTCTGTCTGATACAAGAATGGCAACTCCTACTTTCTTGTGGGGACCGTTTGCTTGTAGTGTAGTTTTCCAGCCTTGCACCTTCAGTCTATGCTTATCCTTAGCAATCAGGTGTGTTTCTTGGAGGCAACAGAATATTGGGTTCTCTTTTCTGATCCAGTCTGCAACTTTCGTCTTTTGATTGCTGAGTTTAGACCATTGACGTTTAGGGTGATTATTGATATTTGCGGTTCTAGCGGTTTCCTGGTGGTCATTTGGGATTATTTTGTGTTTTTGTTTCTTGTATTTGATCTTCTTATGGTTTTGGTCTTGAGGCCTCCTGCAAGATTTCTTGGAGTGGGGGTTTAGTGGTAGCAAATTTCTGGAGATTTTGCTTGTCGGAGAAGGTTCTGATTTTTCCTTCATAGAAGAAGGATAGCTTTGCAGGGTAGTGTATTCTTGGTTGGCACATTTTTTCTTGGAGTTTTTTGTAGATGTGACTCCATTCTCTCCTTGCCTGGAGTGTCTCTTCATAAAAATCTGAGGTAGTCTAATGGATTTTCTTTTGTAGGTTATCTGTTTCTTTTCTCTAGCCATTCTCATTATTTTTTCCTTATCTTGGGTTCTAGGAAGTTTTACGATGATGTGTCTCGCTGTGGCTTTTCTTTCATTAAAGTAGTTTGGTGTCCTTTTGGCTTCCTGTATGTCTATTTTCATTTCTTTCTTCAGATTTGGGAAGTTCTCTATTATTGTTTTGAACAGCCTTTCAGTTCCCATAACTCTTTCCTCTCCTTCTGGGATTTCTATTACTCTTATGTTTCTTTTCCTTAAGGAATCTGACATATCTCTGAGCTTGTCTTCAGACCTACTACTTTGTTTCTCTCTCTCTCTCTTTTTCTTTCTTTGTCCTCTCTATTTCTGTATCCTCAAGTGTGCTGATTCATTCCTCTATTTCATCTATTCTACTGCCATGGCTTTTCTGTGCATTTTAGAGCTCATCTATTGCAACCTTTAAATCTTGAGTCTCTTTCAATTTCAATTTTAGGGTTTCATTTTCATTCTTTAGTTTATTGATTAGGGTATGCATATTGATGCTTTCTTTTTTATGTTTCTACTTCCTCCCTTAGTGCATTAATTGCTTCTATCATACTGTTGTCCTTTTTTTCTAATTCTTCTCTTAATTGTTGGAGTGCATTTAACAGGTCAATAGAGGAATCTTTTTCTGAGATGCAAATCATTTCTCTGATGTTTTCTGGAGATTGTCCTTTCTTTGTTGGCGATGGATTACTTCCTGTAGGGCTTGCTTGCATGTTTAAAGTTTTTCTCCTTACTGTGTTTTGCTTTCGAACCTGTTCTACATATTGAGAAACCATGGATCTTGTGTTGGTTGGCATGTTGATGGGAGCGTATTCCAGGTTGAAAGTAGATCTGTACTTAGGTTTAGTAATTTGCACCGGCTGACCTCCAGCAGCTAACCTGTGCGAATGCAGTGTGGGCGGGTTTCCGGAGAAACCTGGCAGCGGGGGTTGGCTCCCAGGGATGGCGGAGAGGGCGGCACAGTGATGGGGTCCCTCCCGCAGGCCTGGAGCCGGCGTGGTGACCTCCAGCAGCTAACCTGTGCGAGTGCAGTGTGGGCGGGTTTCCGGAGAAACCTGGCAGCAGGGGTTGGCTCCCAGGGATGGCGGAGAGGGCAGCACTGTGAAGGGGTCCCTCCCACAGGCCTGGAGCCGGTGCTGTGACCTCCAGCGGCTAACCTGTGCATGCGTAGTGTGGGCCTAATCTTTTTATTTTTATAGCTGAGTAATAGTCTAATGTCTGTACAGGCATGCATTCACATTTATATATATATATATTATTCACACGCATGCATACACAACTTTACCCATTCATCATTTTTCAGTGGATGCTTAGATTATTTCCTTTACTAAGCTATTATGACACCTGCTGCAGTAAATATAAGGGTGCAATGATTAGTGTTTTATGTTTTTCAGATAAATTTTGGAATTACTGGATGATATCATAGTTCTGTTTTTAATTTTTTTTGAGGAAACTTCATATATAAGGAACATTTTTAAGAAGAAAATGGATATATTTTTTCATTAAAAATTAGGAAAACAAAGCATCAGCAATGACAAATTAAAAAAATAAGATTATAGATATTTACATGATTAAAAAGTCCCATTTTACCTCTTCCCTTTCCTTATTTATATTTTATATGACTTTACTGTCAAAACATACAAACACACACACAGGTATGCACAGCCACCCAGGAAAGTTCCAATAGTTATAGACATAGTAAAGTAAAACATGTGAAAAAGTTAACTTTGTTATTAAAAAATCTTGTATATAATAGTGAATAATTCTAAAATTAGTGAGACAAGTTTAAATTATCAAAAGAAATTTGGAGAGCATGTATATTGAGCTAAAGAATTTTCGGAGCATATTTTAAAGAAGTAAAAATTTGGACTTAAAAATGGATAGAATTTGGTTAGGAGAAAGTGAGGACCATATGAACAAAAGTGTGAAGACTAAAAAGGTCCATTGAGAGATAAACAGATACAGAGATTTAGAATTCAGATTAATATTTGGAAATGGGAAGGAAAAAATGTGAAGCTTGATTTTGGATTGTCTTGACATCATTGTAAGAACTGGAATATATCTCTTTGCGAAAAAAAAAAGAGAGTGAAGATTTATGAATAAGAATGTCTTGTCACTTTAAAGATAATTTCTCCTACATATGTAATTATATGTACATGTTCACAGGCACAAACACACATGTTGGTTGTCAGCACCAAGTGCTACCATCAAAATGAAAAATACTAGAGTGGCTATTTTTTTATTAGTGAAGTGACCAAGGGCCTAAGTGACTTAAAAATAAGAGATGTGTGCTGACCAAAATGCTTGAGATGGTCTCAGGCACATTCTTCTGTCAGTCCATTCTAGTCAGTGATATGATATGACATGACTTTTATAATAAGAGAGCAATAAGTCTGATAAATTTTGTAAGGTACTTTCAAATATTAGCAGAATTATGAAGATTTATGTCTTCTAGAGTAGAATTTATTTGTTTAGTTGTTGATGGCATCTGTAAATTCTTAAGTCAATTGACTTAGTTATACCTGAAGAGGAGAAAATAAAAGTTCTAGATTGTCCTACTTTCAATATCATTGCATGTGTTATATGTACTATTGAAGTATATTTCATGTTTCATTCATATTTGTGCATTTAGCTAAAAACACTTATCATTTATGATTATTAACTTGGATTTGTGCAATAAACAATATGGATATATATTTCACTTGAGCAGAATTTTCTAGTTTCATCATTGTCATGCTAATGACTTGTTTCTCTTTTGTAAAAAAATTGAAGCAATATTGTATTATATCATTATATATGCTTCAGGTATTCAAGAATCTGATACACAAATCAGTAATAAATGTAGGCTGAATTCAGGAGACCTGAGTTTAGTACTGATTTAGCCACTACTTTTATGATGAAACTTGGACAAGTATTTGTCTCTGTTTCCATCTATTACCTAAGGCATTTGATCTGGTTGATGTTTAAGGTCATTTTGTTTTATGATGTGAATTCACAATTTACTAATACATTTAAGGAAACCAAATTCTGCCACTCTGCTTCTCCCATTTATCATGTTAATGATTTTCTTTCCTTCGGACAGCATATATTTTGGCTTTATCATGTAGCAAGTTAAGACACCAGGGCAAGGCAGTGGGTGGACTTATAACAATATGTGCCAGGTCCCAGAGTCTATATTGGTATAGATTTCCTTGCCTGTATTTTAAGGTCAAAGAAAGAAAAAGTGGTTCAGAAATTCAAACTGTCTATGTTAAGGTCAAATTTTGGTAAATTCAAGAGTAGCATCTTTGTTTGGACTGATATAAAAAAAATCATAGATTGAATGACTGCTATGACTAAATACCACAAGAAAACAAAACATTTATTTCTCATATTTCAGTTATGGAGGTTGAAAGCTCATGATCAAGATGGTAGCATGGTGAGGTAAGGGTCCTTGCCATATCCTCATGTCATTCTCTAGGACATTTTTTAAACCACATTTATGAGGACCCCACTCTCAGGACTTGAATTTATTCCAAAGACCCCTTCCCCCAATATCATTAAGCATTAGAACATTTCAACACACAAAGCTGGAGAAACACAGACTTTCAACCTATAGCAAATAAGAAGGAAGATCCTAGTCTTTTTTCCTATTATACCTGTGATATCTTATTATTATCTTACCATGAGTCAAACTATATTGACTTCCTTCTCCATTGAAAATGTTTAAAGATTTCTGCCACAGTACACTAAGAGTCAGGTGTTAGAAGCAAGACAAAAAATTACAAGTATGGTAACTTTTCCAGATAGCAGATTTGACAAAATTGATAATTTTATTAATTTTACACTTTAAAATATAGATTTTTAGATGGCTATGATTATTGAAAAGTTAGGTACATAGTGACTTAAACTATTGTTAAGACTTCATTAGTTTGTAATTAGGTGATAGTCCTTTTAGAAAAATACTATACCACATAGTAATAATAAAAATTATTATCACAATTCAAAGTGTGAAAAGTCCATAAAATCCTTAGATTATATTAAAATATTTTAAATAGTTTATGACTTGGCAAAAATCTTGAATTTTCACAAAATTCACAAATTATAAACTATTTTCTTCTATGGGTAGTTTCTAAATCATATCAACTATATGATATACACATACTTATATGTAAAGTAAAACCTGCAAAGCCAACATCACAGTTGTTTTAAACTTTTACTATTGTTAAATGAATTGTAAATGTTTATTTGTAGCTTCCACAAAAATGACTCTGTGTAGAAAGCAACTTGTAATCCAAGTACTAAAATCCTTCCCCTTTTGTAATGTACAATGGTAAATAATAGATCCTCTGAGATTAAAGTTAGTCTTGGAATCTGATCATGCCAGTGTTGGGTTAGACACAGTGATGGATGAAAAGAAGGATGTAATAAAGTAATTTTAAATATGTGTGTGTTTGTATGTGTATGTGTGTGTGGTCTTCCAGAGTTTGAGTAAACATAACAAGAGGACTCTCTTCTTCTCCAATTTCAAAACTCTTTTATCTGGATTTGGAGGAGCTGCCTGCCACCTTATCCATTGGCAACCATAGATTTTGTGCTCTGGGTGATATCTAATGGCAAGCCAAATATTGTAAGTTAACATGATTGGAGAGGAAGACATGGTACTAACAATAAGTTACACCTTTTGAGTACACATTCTGTGATAAGCACTAAGAATTTAGGTAATTTATTATTCCCAGTGAACTTTGAGTGTTTTTCTCTTCCATTTTCTTATAGAATCAAAAAAATATCTTGAGGTTAAATACACTCTTTGAGTACACAAAATTATGAATTAGGCAGTTGGGAATTCACCCTAAGTCTGTATGGTTTAAGAAAATTTGCTTTATCCTCTATACTCCATTGTGTTGAGTTCTACAATATATTATTAAAACACCATATTGATTTTGTTCAGTTTTCTGAAACCTAGGAATGTCATTGGAATATAATCTTTTATAATGTTTTTTTCAATCTTTTCCATTTGTGTATTATAGTAAGTATTTCACTTGTCTTCCAATCCTTAAGTTCAAACAAATTCACCATGGGAACAGCTTCCCCCCAAACTGCAGACCTTAGTGAGTTAAGTGTGAGAGAGAAAGAGAACCTTCTTGTCCTCAGAAACTTAAAACTGTTTTTATACTTGAAAAATGGAAGCCTTGAGAAATTTCTAACTTTCAGATCTGTTGTGCAAAGGGAGGACCCTTGGTTCTTCCTGCCTTGTTGTGAATCCTCAAGGAGCTCTGTAACCCTTGTAACCTGATAATTTATTATCACTCCACCTTTCCCTCATCTCCTACTCCTAGGTATTTTCTAACAGAGATAGATGCACTTTTTCACATGCTGTTAAAATCTTTCAGCTATGCCTTATGGGATTCCTAATTAAAACTCCCCTTCTTACTATATAAAGCTAGGGAAAAGTTATCTAGAAATCCCACAACCTCAGCTAGCAAAATCATAGATATATCTGTATGCTGGCAGGGGTCACAAAGCACAGGAAACCCAGATATAACCCTGCCAATTAAGTAAAGGACATTTACACATGAAGATCAGTGGGATATAGATAATGACTAAACAGCCAAAATTTAAGGTCTGTTGTAAAAAAAAAGAAAAGAAAGAACTTGATCTTTCAAAAAAATGCATCTAAATGTCACCTAAAAAGAAAGAATTGAGAGGAAATATTAATGTTACAGTGGATTCACTGTTAGTAGGAGGCTATTCACCTGACCACCAGCTGCTTTTATTTTGTTCTATAACCAAACTACATAGTTCAGAATATCTGGAGGCAGTGTGGGCTAGTCGAAAGAGCCATGACCTTGTAGTCTGAAGTCAAGATTTAGGTCTCAATTCTAGCATGTATTTAATTTTGTGAAACAAATTTCTTCCTTTCTTTGCATTTCAATATGCTTATCTGTAAACCAGACAGTAAAACTGCTTTACCTACTTCACTGAGGATAGATCCAAGTGAATGGGAAGTTACACTGAGTTAAACTACTGCTATCTTTTCACTACACTTCTGGTGAAGTAGGATTTAAATTAGCCTGATCCAGATGGTCTTGTCTAATGATAGTTAATCTTTGTTAATGGTTAAATCTGCCTTGAGGAGCTGGATTATGGTGTCATTCTGCAGCTTTTAGAACACTGTCTACTCTTTACTAGGGGACTAACTGTACTTTCCACAGACCAGCTGCCGCATGAGGAGAGAATGTGGAAGTTGCCTGAGAAATTCCAGTTCAACCTTCTCTCCAAAGATATTTGGCCCTTCCACAGGGAAATCATTAGTTATCCACTTGTGCTCAGAGCTGCCAAGAGCACTAATAAAGTCTCTGGAAAGTTATGATATAGACACAACAGGAGATAAATAAGAAATGGAAAGAATCCAATAATTTATTCCCCTATGGGATGGTACAAAATTGTTTACTATAACCTGGGCTTCTTTCTAGTCAATGTTTAAATATAATTTCACAAACTTCTTTTAGGTCAGAAAGATTTTTTTCCTTGCCACTCAGCAAAAAAAGTTTAGTTTTGTAAATTCATTTCCCTGCATGGACTACATCCCTTGTATTCTTGCTTTTTTTTTTTAATTCTCAGTGTTGTATATCCAAAATTTAAAGATTTCTTTGGTCCTTCTCAGTAACTATAAATCTCAACTCTACAAGTCAGACCTTTTTTTCCCTATCAATCCTGCTGTAAGTCATCACCATTGCTCATCTTGGAATACTTTCCTGTCACATGTTTTATGTTGCCAATTATTAAAAGAGAATAAAAATTTTTTTTTGGTTTTTCAGTTAAAGAGGTTGATGCCTATTTCTAGATATTATATTGAAATTACCATAAAATAATTATGGGTAATTTTTTTCTGCTAAGTATAATACTGTGAAGTAGTATATTTCTTGGGTATCAGGCAAGATTAGAAGGAATTGGTCAACTATACCCAAATTAGAGAGGCAAAATGAGAAAATTGTACACTGAGTTTTATAATTAGGAAGTCAATCTTATCAAACTCTCAATTTGTTCATTCCAACACTCTTGGATCTGGGAATTATGGAGATGTAATTTTTGAGTTACATCTCCATTCTTCATTTGTTGTTCACTTGAAAGTTATGCAGTTAGTCACTTTAGCTGACTTGGGGGTCTGCTGTGGCACTTTAACCAAAATCATCACCTTCTCAGGTAACTCTTCACACATCTTCAAAACTGATCCTAATGAAGGACTGGGTCCTGTTCACTTCTGCTTCAGTGGGAATGCCTTTCCCCAATAGTATCTGCTTCAGAGTGCCAGAGTTAGTTGGTTAAGTCTTTGTCAGACCTACATCACAAAAAGCCTGCTGCTTTGTCTCTTTTCTTTCTTAGATGTCAGATATGAGGAATAGTCTGAAGACTGATTCTGCACACGCTGCTTCCTCCCATTTTATCTTTCCCCAGTATTATTCCAAAATAATCTATTTAGTTCTGGAAACACATACACACAATAGGGATCCTATGATTCACTCAGCTTAGATTTCACTTATTTGTGGAGTAAAACACTCTCATGGCAGTAGTCACTGACATGTTCCATCACATGAAAGATTTGAATTCTTTCTCCACTTCTCACCTCAAAGCATGAAGGTGAAGGAAATGGATCTGATTTCCTCAGCCTCTGCAAAGGAGCAGTGACACTCTCAAGGTGAAGGGCACCAATTCCCTTTAGTGTGAACATTGACTGATTAGGGAGGGGGAACCAGAAGGGAACCAGTAAAGAAATTTCTTCCTAATCCCCCTTCTCTAATTTCTTTGAGGACATTGAGATCTTGAGATCTTGCTACAAAGATGTGATCTTGCTACAATTGAGATCTTGCTACAAAGATGTGATTGGTTCAGTAATATACTCCTGTATCTGCACTTTTCATCCTTTGATGCCTTTTCCCTTTATTTATGCATTACTAGAATCGCTTACTCTAATAAGTTGTTAGCAAAAAGCATGGACTTCTTTTTCTAGAAAAGTTGAACTGAGACAGGTATGACAGAATGATAGCTATTATTATTGATGCTATTTCACCTACAGGAGGCTCTGTAAGTCACTGCTTGCTTCATCCTATCACTTCATGCAGTTCAACATTACTGTTTGCTTGTAAAAAAGAGCAAAGTGCTTACAACATTTTAGAGACATTCCAGCAGTGATAGCAGGGAGGACTGAAAGACATCTGCTATCCACTAGCTAAATGCATCTATGACTGGATCTCAATCTGTGCAGGCATAGGGTATTGTTTTATGACTTAAACTTGTATTAATAGATTTTGGTAGTCATTTTAATAATAAATTTTCTAATTTCATTCTATCCATATATGTATAGAACAATGGAAGTTCTTCAGTGTTCTCATTTAGAACTGATTATTTTCTGTGGACTTTTGGAAGGTGCAGAATGTGATTACTAAAACTTTATGGAGATTATTAGTCTGAGAATATGACTCTTCCTACAAACAGCAGTAGACATCAACTCTGAGACAATGAACAGCTGGCCATTAAAATGAAAATAAATCCCAAGAGTATTCCAAAGAATTCTCTGACTTGGAAGTAGATAAGAGGAGGGGAACTGGAGGAGAAATTGGATGGGCATGGCTCAAGGATTCACATGCTTGTGCAGGGTTCCTCTCTTCATTCTATAGTGATGAGATAAAAACAAATGTAAATTTATTTGGAAACTAAAAAATGCCATGTGACCAGGAAAGGAATTTTACATTTACAGTTACATTTAGTCCTGTTAACAATCTGGAAAATATGCATTTTTACTCTCTTTTATAGATGAGGAAATTCTGAGTCAAAGAGTTAAGTGTTCTGTGTGTGTCGAAGCCAGAAGTAAAGCACCATCTCTGGCTCTAAGACCTGTGCTCTCTGCCTGCAACACTGCCTGTCACATATGCTATCCTGCATGGTTGCAGTTTATACTAATGATGTCAGAGTTGGCTCAAGGTTTTCTTCTATCTTCCCTTTTTTTCTCAGATAGGAATAATGTCTACCTTTAATATATCAGAAAATACCTTGTTACCCAGAGCCATTGTGAAGAATGGCAGATGTAATGATGCCCATATTTTCATGCTTTAGTACCAAGACATCTGAGAAATTCAGGTCTAACAGGCAAGAGTTATTGTGGCGACATACAATTTCATATCTGACATCTCACCCTGTTCATGTCCATTTGCAGTCTTCTACCTTGGCAATATTTTTCCCCCAAGGAAATTTGTGCTAGGGCTGCCTTAGCTATGTCTTCTTCTGTAGCAGCAGAGTTGTCACTATATAGTGCACTCATGGTGACTGATTTGAGCCATCATGTGACTCTATGGAGGAATATTCTAACAATGAACAAAGTTGTTCATAGGCTTACCATCTGTAGGGGAGTTGAAGTCATTTCCCATTGCATTATGCTAAGTGCTGCTGCTTTTACTTAGTAAGCAAACAGTTAATAGAATTAAACTGGATTCTTCATTCTGCCAGAAAATTTCATAATTCTATAAAATAACATTTATATTCAAGTTGATACAAGCACCTTATCCATAGCGTGCAGGATCACATACTTTTAAATGAATGAAGAGGAAATATCTCTTGGGGAGGGAGTCAAATTCTTTCAATCTTTGGTGAAATTTGTTACGAGATTTTCTCTAATTCTTTGTTCTAATAATTCACTACATCATTATTTAATCACACTACAGATTCATTTGACTGTAAGTAAACCATAAAAGTAAGTTGCAAAACTGATTAGAGATGATTCTTGACTTTGCAAGAATATTCACTATATAATGAATTTAAGGACTTTACTGAAAATAAAACTCTCTTTGTAAAGAAATTTTTTTTTCTATATACATCTGGGAGTACTAGACACCTCAATACACCAGTTATATACCAAATACATACATGGATCTGGTGTCCTTAGTTTCAGGAGTCACTAGAGAAATTATCAAACTTAGTAGTTGTTTTTTGTTTGTTTGTTTTGAATCCATATTGGATCTTCTTTCTCTCAATAAGCCATGATCCTCTAATTGAACTCAGTGTTCTGTGTATGTATGTGTGTGTGTGTGTGTGTGTGCTTGCATGTGTGTTCCAAAGAGACTGACTTTTTACACTCTGGAATGAAAATTCCATGAGGATGGAGTGTACAAAGGTTTTGCTGATTATAGTATCCCTAGAATCTAGTCCAGTACCTGACACATGAAAGCAAGTCAGTAGGCCTTGTTAAATCTATTAATTTATTCTTCTAACATATCTTTAGTGCCTTGATGAAATGATCACTGGTTTAGGTGTTGGAGTTAAATGAGTTGTTACTGCACATGTATATTTATGTAGAATTTCTACAGTTCCAGATCTAGCTGCTTCTGAGGAATCTGCAGCATTGATCCCCAAAACCACAGTGCAGGAATATCTGGTAACTCAGGTTGCCAATGTAACTTGGCATGAGTTGAGGGAATGTGTTTTCTGGTGGCAGTTTGGGTAGTTTTTTGATTAGCAGGTTAAATGTAGTCCTAGAATCTAATATTAAAACGTTGATTAGTCATTTTTAGAAATAACATTTTAAATTGCACTTATTTATAGTGGTAAGATAATTCAGCAATGTGTGACTCTTCAGAGACAGTCCCAGTTTTTCTGCAATAAGCAAAGAGACACAGAAGCCATAGCTTTTCCAAGATTTGTGATAGGGATTAGAATGTATCTTGGCAAAACATCCACAGTATATACTAGCAAGATTCTTATTATTATCATAGAAATGGTATGATGGGTGTATAGAAAATAAGCTTATCTCTATTATTAGGTATGATCACAGAACTATTTCATTTAGTTAATAAATGGAGCATATCTTAACCTTTATACTTTAAAAGAAATATTTCCCAGATAATCTACTTGTATATAACTGATTCATAACATACAGTTTATTTGCTTTTCTATTTTATAAAGTGAAACTTACCTATAACATTTTATATGTTTATAATAGTACTTAAATAAGAATTTTAGTAACTTTTCTGTCTTCCTAAATATATCCATCTAAAGGTTAGTCATTCTTTTATATTGGCCATCTGTAATATGTAGAACTCTTTTAAACCTCATTCTAATAGTGCTTTAATTTTTTTTTTTACTGCATATATATGTACACATTGTTGTATACCCTGAAGTCCTCCCACCTAATGGTGCTTTTTGTTAATTACATTAATTTTGGTTTACATCATTGTTTGTGCATTAGAAGCATAGGCTCCCCTATTCAGGTATTGGTAATACAGCATTCCCACCACCAAGACATCCTATAGTCTACTGTGCTCCTGCTCCTTCATGCTCTTATTCATCTCCTTCCTCTTTCTCCTCAGGTAGCTTAGTTCGGTAGTCTACTTTTTAGGGGTAGTTCTTAATTTGACTTTCTTTGCCCCTTTGTCTTATTTCTCTATATTCCACATTTAAGTATACTATCTAGTCATTGTCTTTCTTCTGAAAGTTCAATTCCTTCTCCATGTTGCTGCAAATAGCAGTAATTTATCTTTACAATAGCTGAGTAATATTCCATTGAGGCTATACACCATGTCTTCCGGATCCATTCTGTATTTGGATGCTTAGGTTTTGTTCTATAACTTGGCAATTGTGAATAGAACTGCAGGAAACATGTGCATCATATTTCCCTTCAAGTTAATGCTTTTCTAGTTTTTGGATAGTTGCCTGGGAGTGAAATTGCTGGGTCATATGGCAGACCCATTTTTAATCTTTTGAGAAAACTACATACTATTTTCTATTGGGGTTGAACCAGTCTACATTCCTAACAACAGTGTACCATTGTATGTTTCCTCCATAACCTCACCAGCATTTGTTGTTTCTGGTCTTTTTGATATGAGCCATTTTCTCAGGTGTTAGATGATTGTCATAGTATGGCTTTGATTTACATTTCCCTGATAGTAAGTGACATGGAGCATTTTTTTTTGTGTGTCTGTGTGAACTTATACGCACAAAAATATGGCCATACTTATATCTTTGGAGAAGTATATTTAGCTCTTCTGTCAATTTTCAATTGGGTTATTTGTTTTCATTTTATTTTTGTTGCATGAGTTCTTTGTAGACCTTTTATATTAACCTCTTCTTAGATACATGGTGTGCAAATATTTTCCACATTTTGATTGGATGTTTTTTGTTTTAATAATGGTTTTCATATCATTGTAGGAACTTTTTGTTTTATTACTATCATTCATATCCTTTTTTTTGCTTTCCTTGCTGTTGGAGATGAATCTACAAAGGCATCTCTAAAGCCTGTGCTGTGGAATGTTTTGCTTCTATTTTTGTCTATATATTTAACTCTAATGATATCTGATAAATCTATTTTTGTTCAGCTCAAAATAATTGAGCACATTGAAGAAATTTAGTCAGAGGATTGCTTAATATAGGAAGATAAGCCCCTTGCCATGCAGGATATGAATCCTATAAGAACAAGGACAAAATAGTTGATTTGTAAACTGTAAACCATGTATGAACATCATCAGAGCAGAAGCCTCTAACGTGACAGTTATAAAGAAGCTGTGTGTTTAATAGCAAAACTTACTACTTTGAAAGTAATAGATAAAAGTAATTCTTTCCTAGTAAATTAAATAATATTGTCAAAGATGGAATTCCTTTGAATTTTTCAGCTGTTATTTTCAACTAGCCATTCTACTCTTTTCATTAGGTGCCTTATAGTTAGACACTATAAAGGAGAGAAAAGAAGTGGAAGACTTAATCTCTGTCCCTAAGATACCCACAATATCATAAGGATAACCATTATGTACAGCAAGGAACTGTAAACAATAACTATTATTTATTTAGTGAGTCCCTTCTCCATGCCATTTATTCTACTAGTTTGTTCCTAAAATCTAATCTTATCCTTACCTTGGAACTGCAAAGAATGAATCCTAATTCTCAATTTAAATGATGAAACTGAATCTCAGAGAGTCAAAATAATTGGGTTATGATAAAACAACTGTGAGAGTTTAATTAAGGATTCAAATATGAACTAGAACCACCTTTTTACTAAACTAACAAGCTTTTTAAAAGAAAATTGTTGAGTTTTAAAATCCAGATTGATCTGAGGCTAGAATAAGCATGCCAAAACTGCAAGAAATGCATTTTCAGAAGTTGTATTTGAATACGAAGATTGATGATGGAACAGTATGTTGATTATGACCAACAATACGATATTAATGAGTAATAAGGAAAAACAGAAACCCTCATCTTTTGCTTTGCTTTTGTCTACTTGTCAAATAGAGTGATATTCAAGCCATTATTGGTTATGGGGAATTTAAATCTATGTGCCTGAAGATATGGTGAGGCAATACTTAACAGATCTAAATGATCTCAGATGAAATATGCTCTTCAAGACTGGGAAAGCCACCAGCAGATCGATAGTCTTAGTCTCTCAGAGCACCCCGTGTAATGGTGGATGTAATGATCTCTAAGTGTATATTTATTTGTCTGGTTATGTCTATAGCTATTTTCTCTCCAGACCCCAACCTCTATGTCTCTTTTATTTTTTGTTGTTGCCTGGTGGCTAGTATCATATCTGCATATTATTGGGACTTAGTGCATTTTCAAGGAACAAGGGAGTATACTGAATCCTACTGTTGACCTCTGAGAAATCAGTGAGGACGAAGAGGATAATGACACACTGTTTTGAAAAGCATATTGAACACAAATAAGGAATGTTTTGATAAAAGTAAAAAGCTGATGTCCTCTAGGACAAAAAAGAGCTGTCAACGATTTACTGACAGATACAGTAAAAGATTAATGAATCTGAACACTTTTAAGGAACATACATATATTTTAGTTTATCTTAATTTACATTTCCCTCCTTTTCATTTTACAGTCCCCCCCCACCCTGGTTAATTGTTGGATGCATGTAGTGTATTTTGGGTGCCATAAATTGTTGACATTGATCCTATGCAAAATTCTTAAATATGTTATTGTAAAGGTGGGAAACTTATATTTATAAAAAAAGGTTGATATCTAAGCAATAGGGCAGATATTTTCCATCTACTTTTTGACAGTATTTAACAAAAGAGTGGAATAAATTGGGACAGTGGAAAATAAAAGGATATTGTCAGTGATGTAATCTAGTCAGCATGTTTATTAATGGCCAGTGGCACTGGTGAGTCATATCCAAATGGAGTTTTCTAGTATCTTTTTAAGTAATATACTTATATGGCCATTTTTAAATTGATTGAGTTTGATTAGTATTTTCAGAATTACTATTTCAGTAGGTAATGATATAATGCTCTTAGTATAACATTCATGATTTAATCTATTGAGTGATGGTACGATGAATTTCTTAAAACAGAACAAAGATAGAAGCTACCCTCCCACGAAAAGATGTTGTTAGAAAAAATATCCTCTCCTACATAAAATATGGACATGTTTAAAAATTTCTCCACATTATCACGATCATTTTCACACCTACTCAGTTTTTCCCATTCAATCTGTTTGGGGATGCTTAAAGAATTATAGCCAAAGCAAAAGGGCATATATTTCCTCATCTTTTTGCTGCATTCATTTAAATATAGTATGTAGAGGAAAAGATGCTAGCAATAGGATAATCTATATAGTCCCGCCTCTACCATCAGATGAACTTGATGATTCAATTGGTATTTTCAATTGGCATTTGGTTGACAAGAAACTGGTCTGTATGATTGTAGGAAAATCATGTCTCTGAGCCTTTTCTTCTGTGAAAAAAAATGGAGTTAATATTTTCTACCTTAAATGGTTGCTGTAAGAATTATATAAGATTGCAAATAATATTACCCTCTGTTGATGCTTACTATCCCCTACTACTCTGCTGAGCTCATTAAAAACACTACGTTATGTATCATCCACAGTATTCAACATATGTTGTGTAATCAAGAGAAAATAAAATCTGTAAATTTAAAATCCTTCTATGACTTCTGTTCACCTCTAAGGAGCTCATTCTCTAAGGGCAAACTCAGCCCATTTATCTGATACCAAATGCATTTGAGAAAAAGACAGTTCCTTTCTTTGGTTTCCTTGTCAGAGATCACTCACATCAATTTATTTTTCATAGTGATTGCTTTGTAGTGTCATCAGAAAGAGCCATATCATCTATGGCACAAAGCTTCACCATTTTGCTGGCTACTGCCCCTTATCTTTCTCCCCTCCCTCTTCTTTTTCCTTTTTTCTTAGATTTCCCTGAGAATTTCAAATGTATTCTACTATGCAAAACTGTGTTGGGTCTGGTATCCAGGCTCTTAAAATTGCACTTTTTAACTGTCATTCATGGAGGTAGATTTCTTTTTAAAAACTATCCTACATTTATCAGTGTACTACATTCAGTTAGTTAAAAGTCATACAGAACCACAGGTGTATTTGGAATAACATATGGTATACTGTTCCATTCTTCCTCATTCTCAAATCTTCATCTCCTCATACATTGTTAGCTCTTTTACAAGTTTCTTCTAAAATTATCCATTACCTTTATAAATATTTATACTTGCTATTTCTTTATTTATCCATCTTAGTGACTTTAGACTTCCTGTTTTTGCAGTTCAGAAATATCACATTTAATGCACTGCTTACACACACACTCTCTCTCTCTCTCTCTCTCTCTCTCTCTCTCTCTCTCTCCCTTATACATTTCTTTCATTGGAGGTTAGCACATATTTAGTTAGCTAAGTTTTCTTATTATTGAAGAGCTAAATATTATTTGCTGCTGAGTTTAGTAGTAAAATGTTTTTTCTTTCCCAAATTTACTCTACTTTAGTATTTTTATGATTTTTCATTTTTCCCAAAGGCTTCAATCAATCTGTGAAATACTAATATTTTTTAAGTGTTAAAATATTAGAGATTAGAAAAATTATTGCTTTTAAAATTATATTTTTTTATTGCAATAACTTAGGGTTATAGGTTTATTCCTCTTCAGATTCATGTCACTACACTGTGCCCACCACTAAAGCACCAATCATCCACTTAAATTTTTCTACCTGAAAACCTTCCTCCAATATCTCCTTCTGTCTCAATTGGTTAGACTCTATGCCTCATGATTATTTGTTATTCATTTCAATGTTTGATCCTGAAGACTTGTATTTTATATATTGGGTTTGGGTCACTGTTTTGCTGAAGTTCATCTTCCATCATTTCTCTAAGAAAGGGGGCTTGGCAATTTATTTTAATTATGCTATGTCTGAAAATGTCCATTTTACACTCATATTTGATTGATAATTTATCAGAAGAGTGTGCATCTATCATTTTATTAGACGAGTGCTCACTATCTTTCATATCTTTCCTATATATTTTATATTTTCCCACCTAGCAATACTGTCTTTCCAAGGTGTTAACTAGAATATTCTATCTTTTCAATGTTGCACAGAATGTTCCTTTCATTGCGTCCTTTTGTAGATATAGTCCAGTTCACCCAGTGACTTCAGTCTATCAGAACATCTAGTGCAAGGTTTCCATTCAGAATCCAATAGCTTCAGTTTTGTAGGTAGCATGTCTATGAAGATTCAGAGATATATGGTTTTCAGGGCACAGTGGTGGCATATGTACTAGTGGCAGAAGTAGTTTCATGACGTAGTATTGTTCTATAAATGCATTTTTTTGTTTCACAGGGTGTTTTCTCTTGTTTACTATCAAGACTGATAAAACTTAATTTCAGATGAAAAATAATTTTATATTAGAAGTTGGGAGGTTTGGCTTAACTGTCAAATCTACTATTTTGATATTTTATTGCTGATATCTTATGATGCTCATTTTGTATGGTCAAGCACATATGTTTTAAATCTTCAGAGTTCTCTCCTTGATGAAATATCTAATGTTTTATTTATTGTTTTGGGAATTATTGAGCATTATCTTTCTGGAAGATTATTTTAGTTCATGAAAATTGACATTATTTCTTTGAAACTTTGTTTATGTTTGCTTGACTTTTTATTAGATGTTGAAAAGCCAGATGCAATTCTCCCAGATTTTTTCTTATGTCTCTTCTGTATTCTCTCCTGTTTTACGTTTCCAGTACACTTTCTTAGATTTCTCCACTTTAACTTTCATCTCTACTTTTGATTTTAAAGTATAATTGTTATATCTTTAATTTTTAGGAACTCTTTAAAAAAAACCTCCATAACAATTAAGTTTTCATCGCATTATCTTCTAATTTTATAGAAAGTACTATGTCTCTCCGAACAGCTTATGTGTTGTGTTAGTTTCTTCCTCATTGCCTTTTATCCTTATTTTTTGTTTGTTTGTTTTTGGCTTTGATCCTTCACTTTGGAGGCTATCCTCAAATGTCTGGTGACCTTTAGCTTTCCATTTGTACTTAAAAGATTGTACTTAAAAGATTGTCACTAAAATCCCTATCAGAAATAAAGGCAGATGAACTTCTGATGGTTTTCAGGCTACAAACAGTTATCCCATGGAAGGCTACTCAAAGGTTGCTACATGAAACTCTTTGGTTATATTAGACAAAAATCTTCTACTTCTCCTAATGGTGATGACTGTGTGTGTGTGTGTGTGTGTGTGTGCATGTGTGCATGTATGCGTTTGTGTTTTATATTATGTGTATGAACCTAATTATATGGAAAAGATCATAAATGTTATGTAGGAGAATTGGGCAAAGGGACATGATATAATTAAATAGTAATTCCAGAGATGGAAACAAATTGGAGCGGAAGGAGTAACTGGTTAGTTGTCAGGTCTAGAGGGATGGATTTTCTTTTTCCAGGAGTTTACAATACCCCTAACTATAATATGCAGATAACTCAGACCTTGTCACAGGACACATACTCAGTGCAAACTGGCATAGAGGCAACAGGCAGAAGCCAATCTTAGTGAAATGAGAAAGTTAGGAGTTTATGCAGTGGAGGGAACAAATCTCCATTGTATTACCATAAACATTATTTCTAAAGTGGCCTTGTATTTTTGCAGTCACAGGGACTGGTAATCAATTAGGAGGCAAGCCCAGATAGTAGCAGTAGGGAAGTAAGGCAGAGAAGGGAAGGGAATCAATATTCTAGTGAGATTACCACAGTGACAAAGGAGGGCTCAGTCTTGCTGTGGACCTCTGGGAGTCAGTACAGGACTTGCCAATCAGCTGTCCCCATGAAGAGCTAACATTTATTCACAAAGGTTCCTTTGTCAGTGGCTGAGCACTTCTTTAAGGACAGTATTTTTGTTTCTGTCTCTAGACTCCCCTGAACATGGCCTGATCATTCGCTGGACAGCATATCATCTTCTATAAAGAGCTGCAAGGGATCAGTGTAAAAAGCCCTCAAAAACTTGAGAATGGTGGGTTAGAAGGGCTTAGGCCCTGCAATTGTGGTGCATACAGTATGACTAGTATGGTGTGAGATTTGGGCACACCTGGACTTGCATCAACAAGATCTAGAAGAAAATTCAGATTGGCCAAGATAGAAGCATTTTGTCTTGCCCTAATTAGTAGCCACTAATTTCCCAGTGAAGAGGGACTAGGAATTGAACTAGAAAGCATACTTTTTATCATATTTTATAAATTTCTCTGTTAATAGTATAGGAATCTAGATATAGAGATACAAATGTGTGAGTAAGACATTAGTATTCAGTCTATATATAGGTGCCCAAAAGAGGTATGATAAGTAGCACCAAGTGCTTTTGTTATGCCTATGTTTTATTGAGTCACCCATGTGTCATTACATTTTACTCTTCTTTGCTAAAAACATACAAAAATCAATGACCTGGTAAGTACATTTCCAAAATATGCAAATTGCTGGTGCACAATATGTGGCTGAGAACACAGGTCAAGGAAATGGTTATACCCTTTCTTCTTTCCTGAAGATAGAACAGTTGGGAGTATCATCTTCACGCCCTAAGAACTGCCATTTAAAGTAATTGCAGTCTCAGACTACACAAGTTCGCAGCAGGTTTAACTAACCATGGCAGATGTAATGGCTCAGAAATGAACAATGTAAAAATAAGTCAAAACCTAAATATTTGAACATAACTCCTATTTGAATACTATCGTCAATTATATTCCAAGATTTGGAAAAATTAGTTACAAAATGCCATTTTATATGTTACATTTTGTATTCTTGAGAAAAAGTGTTGAAAGAGAAAACAGGAGTTCTCATATTGGAACACGTATGGATTCAAGGAACACGTATGGATTCAAATGCTCTTATCTAGCTTTGACCTTGACCAAGTTATTTGAGCTTCGGTCCTTTAGTCTATGGAATAGAGAGGATGCGTTTCTCAGGTACTCTTAGTGAGGATGTATTGGGTCAATCCATCCCCAACGATAATAATTAATGTAGAATTTTTGATCCTCATTTTCCTCCCACTGTCCTGGATTTTCACAGGGTAGAAGGGTATTTGCTTCATTGTGATAAAGATCATGATTTTTTTTACTGACATCCTGTTGAGTTCTAATTACTGTACAAGTTACTGGTGGTATCAAAAGGAATGGAACACATATCCTGTCTTTGAAGAGTCAAAACACAGTAGAACTATTGACAATAAATTAATTGTTTAACTATCAACATTTTGTTACGTAGCGGTGGTGAAAGACATACAGAATATTAAGTGATCTCAGATATTGGGGTAATTGATTCTGCCAGGTGAATGGAAAGAAAAGAGGAGGCCAAAGAGAGGAAGTAATGTTTAGGAGTACTCCTTGGACAACACTGCTTTCCTCCTGCACTTGTTAGTGGCTTCTCTCACATAATGTTACATCTTGATGAGATCCAGCCACAAGGCTAGCTCTGCAAGTGCCTGCACAGGCCAGCATGGTGATGTTACAGGGGACCCAGACCTAGGGACTTTCTTCAGGGATCGTGGCCATCTTTGACATAAATGGCATCCAACACAAGTAACTAACAACAGGTGGAAATGAGAGCACGTATTTTCTGGCACTTCTAGGGGAGGATTCTGGGAGAGGCAGTTTCCTGCACAAATAGAAAGTGATGGAGAAGGGTCCCTGTCCTGTTAGGGGGAGAAAATAAAGGAAATTAAAGGCACTGTTGACCTGCAAGCCCACGTAATTACACATAACCTTGTAGACACACACAGTCAATATGGAAGGCCTTGTGGGCACACATAACCCAAGAGGAGAAAAGCAGTCGAAGCAAGGCCAGGTGGAAGCTGCAACAGTACATTAAGGAGACCTGGTGTACACATTCCTAATGTAGCTAATCACTTTGACTGATTTATTTTAAGAACTAAAACATCTCAGAGAGACCCAGAACTCCATAGCTTTATTTTTTCCAGTTTTATTCATCACAAATATTTTATATAACTATGTAATTTGCTAGTGCAGCGTCATGCACTAACATGTGGGCACATCCTTCTCTCACCCTCCACCAGAACTCCAGTGCCAATGCCCCACACCTCCTAGCCCCTGTACCCTCCTTCTCCACTGGGGGCCAGTGCATTTTTCAGTCTAAGAATTGCTTTTGCTATGCTTGCCAGTTTGTTTTCTTTGGTATTTATATTCCGCAAATGAGTGAACCATCCAGTAACTGTCTTTCACTTTATGACTTATTTTACTTAGTATAATCACCTCAAGATGCATCCATTCTCCGCAAAGCCACTATTTCATCTTTTCAATAGCTGAGTAGTAGCCCATTGAGTATATATTCTGTAATTTCTTTTATTTGATTATCTGTTAGTGAGAATAGTGTTGATTTTAGGGCTTGGCTATTGTGAATAAGGTTGCTGTGAACACACATTTATAAATATTTTTATATTAATGTTTTTCATATTCTTTGGGTAAATATCAGTGGTATTACTGGGATATATGGTATTTTATTTATGATTTTGCAGGATCTCAATACTGTTTTCCTAAGTAACTATACCAGATTACATTTTGACTATCAATGTATCAGTGTTCCTTTTTCTTTGTCTCCTTGTTAACATTGGATGTTTCCTGGTTTTGTTTCCTGGTTTTCACTTTTGCTTTCTTTGATGTAGACCATTGTCACAAAAATGTGGTGATATCTCATCAAGGGTTTTCAGTTCCTTCCTTTTGTAATAAGTGATATTTAGCATTTTGTCATATGCCTTTAGGCTATCTGAAAATAAAGATCATCTGAAAATTGTGTTTCAAGTACCCATTTATGCACCAGACTGAACAACCTATGAAGCAACCAATTTTTATGATCTTCTAGGGGTTTGCCTCCATGAAGTATACCCAAAATTATTATGTAGTAAAAGCCAGCATTTGGTTTTCACAGCTCATACAATAAGTGACTGGATTGATCTTTTTGATTAACATCATTATGAATGTATTCAAAGGATACAAGAGTGTAACCATTTCATAGGTCCAACTCATGAATTTAACCATCTAAATTAACCACAGTTTTTTGATCACTGCTGGTTTTCATAATTATTAAAAAGTTGGCGAACCATTTTCCCTTGCTGAATTAGAAAGCGGAGGAAGGTCCTGTGGGTGCTTAGCTGCTGCTGCAAATGTGCTTAGGGCAGAAGGCCGACTCTTGTTTGTGGCATTGCTGATATTCTTCTTCTCTGGGGTGCCTGACCTGACACTGGAATGGGTTTGTAAGACTAGTGTCAGTTTGCAGGCCTGGGGATGGAGGACCACAGTACATTGTACCATACCTCATGTCTGTAACAGGGAGCTAGAGTGTGTGAAACCCCCAGCTCCTCCAACCAGCATTTTCCCTCAGAAAAATGAAGCATTTGCTTTCACATTATTTTGCTCTGCCCTCTTTGAGGCTTCTGACTCAGCTGGAAACTTGCTATGATTCCAGGCCCCAGATATCAGTTCCTGGCATTTCTACCCATCCCCTTTCAGAAAAGCATGGCTTTCTTTCCTGTCTCCTTCCTCAGTGTGTGTTGATCTTCCATAGCCAAGTGATGTTCCATTTTTGTGCCAAGTCACTGGACTCTGGGTTTAGTGTGCCTTCAGTTAGCTGTTAGATTATCCCCTGGGGAAATGAAGTAAGGGATGTCATCTTTACCATCTGGGTCCTGATCACACACATTTAAAACTGTGCTCCCTCCTGAAACGCCAATGAAAGGACAACATTGTGGTATTTTTAGGTTGTATCCACAATGGCAAGTAAAATAATAGGCTATGACAGAATAATAGATGAATAAAAACTGAAGTCAGTAGACTGAAGGAAATTGAAACCTAAACTGACTAGCAGGTCAACCTGAGAAGTAAGGCAGTTTAGACCACTAGGAGATAAGTCACATCTCTGAAGCCATGGTGGGAGTAAGATAGCAACACATAAGGTATATTATTAGAAAGGTTATTTAAAAATCAATCTCTAGATTTCTTCCTGCAACCCACACTGTTAGGAATCCTAGCTCCTTTCCCCTCAAAAAAGTCATTTTCTTTTCTTGCAGAAGTAACATCAAGCAGATTATGATTTAGGACTTGAAGCAGGGAAATTTCAGCATGGGAATTAGGAAGGTTTCAGTGTGTATGAGGAGGAGTATCAGAGGTCTGGTAAATTTTTCAAGACTTGTAGAATTTTTTGAGTAATTCAGCAACGTAAATAACTCTGGAAAAAAGTACACTTACAAAATGACAGCCTTTTGTCTTTTCAGAACTTGATTAGGAGTGTCTATCAAAACTATACATAGGATGAATGTATTTGTTTGCATGTGACTATTACAGTGTAATTTATATTTGAGTATTATTTATTCTGGAGAGAGAAGGGAGTGATTTGTAAAATTAAGGAGGCATATGAAACGATTTTTTTCCTCTATCATTTTTTTACCTCAATAAAATATTGAAATAGCTCCAATCCAGTTTATTACATACTGACTCCAAGGGTCAGAAGCCTTAGGCTAGAACCAGCAATTAAAAAAAAAACTTCATCCCATCTCTGCTTTTACTACCTATGAACATGTTGATCCTGATAACATGTTGAACATATGGCTAAAACTGATCTGATATTTTATCCAACATTTTTACCTCCAAATTACCGTTCTTCTCAAAGTACTCATACTGGAAAATTATATACTAAATTCTATTGCACCATGTTATGTTTTATGCTGCAAACATATCAATGATTACCATTGAGCATACATTTTGGAAATACTTTACTTCAAGCAGCACCATGTCAAATACATGTTTATAATACACAAAGAACATACAAAGTAATACTTTCTTCAGTGATTCCTTCCACCTAGGCTAGCATTTTCTTTCAGTTTTAAAATTCTTCATTTAAATTTTTCTTGGAACCTAAAACATGGTATTGATCCTTGTTCTGAGGCTCCGTGAAGATCATTTGAAATTAAATTCAGTGAATAAGTTATACAGAAAGTCAATAAGTTCCATTTGGGGAACTAACATTGAGGAGAGGCAATATGGAAATACCACTGAGTTTTGTGTGTGATTGTTGAGCAATTCTAACAGCTGCAACTTTTTTCTTCTAGGTGCTATTCAAAATGATCATTCATTGTGTACGCAAGTGTTAGCTGATAAAATAGCTCATGACTAAACACACATAACTTATGGCTTATTTGTACTTTGTGTTCTAATTTAATATTTTTATTCTTTTTTTGTATGTGCAGCTGTATCCATGGCAGCCTCTGTTACTTTACTTTGTTATCTTCAATGCATCATATTTCAACAGAGTTAGTACAATATCATAATCAATTGGGAATCTAAAATTGTTTCTTGTAGAAGGCAGATTTAATTATGGAGGTAATGTATAGGCAATTAGGGACATGGTATTTGCACAGTGTAAAGCAAAAACATAAGGCATCATCAGTGTGTGTGGACAAAGCACACAGTTAGAATGCAGATGATTACAACAGTGATAGAACAGGTTAGTTCATAAAGATGGGGGTATGAAAATGATTAAACGAAGATGATTCATAAAACCATGGGATGTGGACTAGAGATATTCTAGTCAAATTTCCTCATTTTACAGAGAAGTAAATGGTGACAAATGCAGACAATTTTCCTAATACAAAATATAAGTACAGGATTTCCACTCTCAGAGTCAGGGCTCCATGGTTAGGAGACGCATGAAGCAAATTTTATTCCTTTATTATTACTCTCTCTTCTCCAAGCTTCAGACTACATTTTAAGCACAGTTTGTCCTTAATACATTTTTGTGATCTAAATTTCACCCTGTTTTTTCCTCTTACTTGTCCAAGCCTCTACTAAAATCTTTCCTTCACATCTATCTTTTTTTTTTCAACTTCAAGTTTCTCAGTTTTCAGGCTTCAAGGAGGGTACCTCAGCCTGAGGCTGGCATTAATCTACTGTGCATGAGGAATTTGCCTTCAAACCTTCAATGGTAGAAATTGCTGATAATGAAATATCTTTTCTTGGGAGTCATCCCAAACCTTTGATATAATGGAATTTTGTAAAAATATGAGAGGCAAGTAATCATTATCATCCTCTTCTACTACTAGAGAGAGGATTTATTTTACTACCTGGGTCACTGTCTGATTGGAGCAGTAGAGGTGGAAGACAAGAGAAGGAAGTGTAACAAACTTAAATTAATTTATATTTGGGCTTCTACCTAAGATCAGAAGAAAAGGTCCTGATGGCAAGAAAATACCTGCAAGAAATAGGAGATGGACTGAAGAAACTAAGAAAGTCTGAAGGAATCCTGAGGTTGAGTGAGAAGTGTTTTAACACCTAGTTCCTGGAGTGAAAATTCAGGAATGGCAGATATGGGGTGGGGGGGTTTAGGGATTTGTTTTTTTTTTTTAATGTGAGTTATTAAACACTGTTCTTTCTCTTTGCCTCTCCAAGATACTTAGTATAGGTATACTGCTTTTCAAGCCTTTGAGGAATTGATTTGTTTCTTCAGGTGCTTTACCATGCTAAGATGGGCCTCAGAACTCATGCAAGAAAACCAACTTTGTGTGGAAAATACAACTATTTTTGGTACTGTCCATTGTGTCTATAATTCCTACTTCAGTTTTTCACAGTCTGCATTAGTAAGAGGAATGACTGCATGTTAGGAACTAAGAGATAGGATATAAACTTAATTAATGCTTAAAAACATCTGAGGGGAAAATGGCAACCAAAATGCTAAGTGCTTTTACTGTCTTCTCTGTTTTTGAAATGTTATAAAGATTAACTATGCCAAATGAAATCTATTGACTCTCTGACTGGTTAATAAGTCCAGTGCCTGACCTAGGAGATTACATTTTCTAATAGAACTTTCAAGACACTGTCATTAGTAGCCTATCTCATAATCTGACTGCTTTATTTATGGTATGGTAAAAACAAGTACAAAATGTACTTATTATACTGTTCTAATAAGCATCTGGAGCACTTTTCATTCCTCTGGCATCTCTTTTCCTGCCATATCTCTAAATCCCCTCCCCCCCATTATCTCCTGGTCTGGAGTATGACACTAATCTAGATGACTGTTTTCATTGAAGCCTCTTTTTTCAATCACAATAAAAACAGAAGTGGCAGGATATTAGAAACAAAATGGATAGTGCTAAAAAAATTACAGTTTAACTTCTCATTTATCAATGTAATTGAAAGTTACTAGCAGGGTGTGTTGGTGCCAGTGTTTCTATCAGGGCATGAGTAATCTATTTATGCAGCATAATTCATCCTTCTGAGGTTCTAATGAGGACTGCTTAATTCTGGTTTTAATCAAACCTGACAAATCTTCATTGAAGTTGGCAATGGGCTAGTTCACAGGTGCCATTTTCCTGCTAGCTTGACAGAGCTTAGATTTATCTCCCTGTCTGCATGTTCCTTTCAGGCTTCGCTTATTATAACATCAACAAAAAATTATTGGTTTCCCTCAACACCAAAATGCCAAACGTTTCTCTCTCTCTCTCTCTCTCTCTCTCTCTCTCTCTTTCTCTCACTATTCAGCATCATTAGTAACAGCTGTTTTTTATTTATTTATTTTTCTATTATTGGAAATACTGAAGAAAAAATGAATTTTGTTTTACAAATAAGTTTATTGTTTTGCAAACTATCTGCATCCTTTGAGCAGGTTCATATTCCAGAACTTGATTTCTTAAATAGCCCACTTGATTCAGACAAAACTCTATCTGCTGATGACTGATAGGTGTAAATGCACTAGCTCAGGTACACTTAACCCCAGAATGTCTGCAAACTGACATCTCATTTGGAAAAAAAAAGTTTCTTTTCTAGGGAGAGTACACATAGATGAGTGGTTCATAACACAAAGAGAAATGGTGTAATGTGTGAAATTTAATATTGCAAAAATGAATGTCAGTGCCTATAATCTTCATTACTAACATGTGATCTGGAAAAGATCTATAATCAGTTAGCTTCATGCCCTAGAATAGGAATATGATCTCTAAAAAGCAAAGTGTGTGCTCTTCACTTAAATTTCCCCTAAAAATAGCTTTATAATTACATATACCCCTTTCAAGTGTATTTCATTTTTTTCTACAATAACCTTTTGAAGATGGCATTACCCATAGCAACATCCCATTTTATAGCTAAAAAAAAAATTAGAGCGAATAATTTATTTGCTCAAGGCCATACAATTGGAGTTAATAGAGCCTGACCTCAGATGAAATTATATCAGTGCCAAGACTTGTGTCCTTTTTGCTGCTGCATGATACCTCTTAGAGATGAGGAAAGACTAGCATTCAAAAACAAATTCTTTCTATTTGCTGTGATGTTTGTCATGATCTGGGAGATAGTTTTCTTGTCTAGGCAACCTGTAAGTTTTTGGAAGGATGTATAAACAAGATAATACTTAATGTTTTCATTTAATTCCAAGCCATTTGCTATTTTTTTAAAGCCTATTTTTCATTATAGATTATACAAAATGCAGACACTGGCCGGGCACGGTGGCTTGTGCTTGTAAGCTTCAGCCTATGAAGCGGCCGGGGCTAGGGATCGCGGTTCCAGTCCCGCCTGGGGCCCATAGCGAGACCTAGTTCCAAAAAAATAGCTGGGCGTGGTGGCGCGTGCCTGTCATCCCAGCTACTTGGGAAGCTGAGGCTGGGGATTGCTTGAGTCTGTGGTACCCCAGGCAACGAGAGCCTGCGGTTCCACAGGCAAAAATAGCAAAACCTAGTCTCAAAAAACAAAAAACAAAACAACAACAACAACAACAAAAAAATGCAGACACTGACTTCTGGAGTTAGTATGTCCCAATGATAGAAATCAAATGCAGGTGGATATCATGCTCTATCATCAGGCATATCTCTGCCAACATTATGGCAAATTCCAGACACACCCATTTACCATAGCTTTTAGAAATATTTTGCTGGGAGAAATGTAAGCAAGTACACAGAATAAGATAGTTATTGAAAATATAACAAACCAAGAACAATAAAGCTAAGAATTTTATTTAAGAACAATAGCTAGTCACTGGAAGTCATTGTTTAGATCATCAGTCAGTGCCTCTATTATTTGGTAAATAATTTAAGAATTATTTACCAAAGCTCTCTTCTGGCAATATGAGGGTAGTTTTGCTCAGAACTGAGGCAGGGAACACTTTCTAGATGGCCTTGTTCTTTGGACATTAGAGGAAGAAAGTCAGAGCTAGTCAAGGATTCATCCCAACTACACCCAGCATATCCTTACTTATTATACAGTATCACTCTGTAAAACTCTGAGATTTACTTGTCTATTTACTTCCTTTTTAATGAAAAGATGCCCTCCTTTTTAGGAAAGTGACAGTCTATTCATTCTACACACAGGAGGAAAATCTCTGGACCATGATGTGGAGTGAATAGCAAATGAAGGAGATAGACTGGGCACACTGAAGATAAAGTTTGGAGCAAAGATCCTAATGATTAACTGATTTTTCCAGATAATATTTTTTTTTGCCATGACATTGAAGCAGAGAGGACCTACGAATTGTTGAAATCAGAAAAGGCATATGAAATTAGGCACATGTTTAGGAATGACCGAACAACATAGACTGGGCTCATTATTTTAGTTATCTTGTTTGTTCCAATCCCAGGAAAATAGCAGACTAATTTTTTAATCTATAAATGTTTTAGAAATAATCAAAAAAGCTTCAGCAGAGAAAAACACATTCTGAAGAACCTCTGGAAGATTAAAAGCAGATGGACTCTGATTAGGAGGAAAACCAGAATTGAAATAAATTAAACCCAAACAGGCACAAAGAAATATTGCCAGAAAGAAAATTTGGAGAATCTCCATGTTTAGAATTAGATGTAGAGATCATAACTAGAAAATAATGCTGTCAGAGGTTAATTTCTTAAAGGGAAGATTCTTATATAACTGTTTGTCCCTTGTCCATTTTATGGAGCATCTAGCTTTAGACATTGGCCTAGGGTGAGGTACTGGGATAATGAGGTACCCAATAATAGGCTCTGCATGTATGCATAGTTCATATACTAGGTATAGAAGATGAACAGAGAAGCAAAGTAAACTGTAAAGTAACTGTGACCCTTTATAACTGATAAAAAAGGAGACATTTTGACATAAAACATGTTGCACTTTTCACTTCTTCAAAACTTTCCTTACATTGTCTACTTGGCTGTGCTTGAGCCTCCATGTTTCCACTCATTTGTGTATAAAAGAAGTTGTTGAATCACTCCATCTATTCTGGTAAACCTGTAGTCTTTCTGTAATATGGGGAAAGAAACTAAGAACCAAGTAAAACTGTAGTTGGGTCTTTATATTAATGAGTTTTAGTTTACATTTTTGAGGAACTCCTATATTGTTTTCCACAGTGGCTATAGCAATTTTCCCACCAATAGTCTATGAACATTCCCTTCCTCCAATCCTTGTCAAACTTTTTTTTTAAAACCAGTAATCATTTTATTTTTAATTTTTTAAAAATTTTTAGTTTTAAAAATTGATTGCACACACACACTTATATAAATTACATCGTTGTGTACCCAAGATTCTCCCACCACTTTGTCACCTGTGAACCATCGTCTGTCTTAATCTCTTGTGCCCATCACTCCCCCAGTTTAACACCCTTCCCCTCCCTCTCCTTTGCTTTAGTTCTGCTGACAGTTTGTTTGTTGGTTTTAAGTTTTTCTTGTCTTTTTGTGTTTCCTTTCCCTATATTTCACAGATAGGTGAGATCATTCAATATTTCTCCTTTTCTTTCTGGCTTATTTCCACTAAAATGATTCCTTCTAGGTTCATCCATGGTCAACACTTCTAATTTCTTTTTTTTAAGTGAGAAAATGTTGCTTTAAAATACTTTGTGTGTTTTAGGAGACAGTTTCATATTCTGCAAATGTGTTACTGCACCATACCACACCAACCAATAAAACACCAGTCAGTTAGACACCTTTCACCCTTTGTTACTCTCACCATCACCATAACCTTAGCTTCACAGTCAGAATATAAGGGTCTGATTTAGCTTGACTTTGTTTACATTCTGCATCTGATTAAAATACTATGGTATATGTCTTCTATTTTTTCTTAGCGTATTCATTTCTATCACATGGCTCAAGTGACATGTTTCACCTTTTTTTAAATAGCCAAGTAATATTTCATTGTATTTATATACCATATCTTCTCCCAGTCATCCATTGTTGGGCATTTAGGTTATTTCCCAAAAGTAGTTATATTAAATGGCTGTACAGTGAACCTTTTTTTTTTTTGAAAAGTACTTGCAACATTTAAGGAATCTCCCTCCATGTGGCTTCAAGCTGCCAGAAGAGAATGCTCCATAGCCCCATATAAAATTAGCTTCATTTCAGCTTTTCTGCTGAAGACTTTATCATGGGAGAAGCAAATCAAAATCAAAAATGAGATACCACCTCAAACTTGTGAGAATGGCATGTATCAAAAATACCCCAAACAATGTGTTGCTGAGGGTATGGATAAAAAGGGAACTGATCCACAGTTAGTGGGAATATAGACTGGTTTGCTCCTCTGGAAAACAATATTGAGGTTGAGCTTAAATTAAAAAAAAATGGATGTTTATATCACTCACATTTCCACTATCTGAAAAATACAAAAATGGAAATATGCACTCTGTTCATAACATAACTGCTTATGATAGTCAAACTATGGGAACTAGGTAGGTGGTCAAAACAAATGAGTTTATCAGAAAGTTTGGGTTATTTACACACTGAAGTACTACTCAGCTATCTGAGAAGATAAACCCTTGCCATTTGTAATATCATGGAATTGGAGGGGAGGGATTATGTTAAGAAAAATAAGGCACAAGAAGAAAGACAAATACTGAGTGGTAACACTTACTTGTGGAATATAAAGACAAAGGGTCAGATAAAGCCCAACTAATAACAAGCCCTAGAAATTTGGTGGTCAAACTGAGGCTATCAGATGAACATGGGAAGGGGGAGAGGCAAGATCAAAGTGGGGAGGGAGCACAATAGACTATGTATTTTGAGTGGTGGGGGCCTGGTATAGTCACAATACATAAACACCTAGAGGGAGATCCTGTTTCTCTAAAACACAAGCAAAGTTATAAACCAATGTTACCTTATTAAAAAAATACATGTTGAATGAATCAAAACTCAATATGCTTGTACATGCACTTGGTAATGAAACCATCTACAGTGGAAAGTATAAAATATAGTGGAAAAGTCTTTTTCATACTCCTCATTTTACCAGTATTCTTTTTCCTAAAGGAAATCACTAAGATTTTATTAGCACAAAAATGTAGATTTATTCAATGAGTTATTAGTACATTTTTTTCATTTTTAACCATTGCAAACGAAGATTTGATGACAAATTTTAGACTGGAATTCTATTATTAGAATATGCATAAGGTTAATTTTCAGTTAATGAATTAATAGACCATATGAAATTGACATTTAAAATTTGATAGTTCTTGCTAAACATCTCTCTAGAAAGGCATTTCAATAGGATATGAGAATGCTGAGCTTTCATAATCATCTGTGGAATCATCAAGTTTTCCAATTTAAAATATCCTGTTGGTATTTTAATTGAGATTATATAAAAATATATTGACATTTTGGAGAACTTCTAATATCAATACTGAGCATCTCTATCCAAGAGCATGATGTATGCTGTTTTAATTTTTATTCATTTTTCCTTTGCTGCTTTCTAGAGTAGTTTTCTTATGGGAGTGGTATATTTCTTATTTATAGATCCACCTATTTATTGATATTGTCTAACAAAGTCTTTGCAGATTTGATGTTATTGATTTTATATATTAATATTGTAACCAAATACTATAATACTTTCATTTATTTACAATATTATTATTTTGATTCTTTGTTTGATGACATAGGTCATCTTGTCAGCATAAAATCATATTCTTTTTCCTTTTTCCAATGTTATATCACAACGTTTTATCTAACTTTTTAAAATTTAAATAGTAGGACTTTGAGAACAAGGTTAATAATTATAATGGTGAACATTTTTGTTATTTTAAAAATTTTTAGTGGTTATATGTAGATATATTTATATATGGATATATATCTATCTCTCTATATATCAATCTATATAAATATCTACATAGATATATAATTATCTATATCTATCTATAGGTAAATATCTATATATCTATTTGCCTATAGATATTTATAGATATATCTATATATCTATATCTGTATATATATATATTTTACATCGTGTATACCCCAAAGTTCTCCCAACACCATGTCACCCATGAACTTCATCCTGATCTGTATTCATCCCTCCCCTGATTTCACCCTTGCTCCTTCCCATTCCCTTACTGTATGCTTTAGTTCTTTGGTCAGTTTGTTAGTTTCTTGTTTGTTTTCTCTATACTCCTCATATAAGTGACACTGCCTGGTGATGATTCTTAACTTTAACTTTTTATTCTATACATATTGCTTGAGTCAATACAAAACCATGTATTGCTTTTGCATTTTTATTAATTAAAATGTTAAAAATATTTCCTTGCTTTCAAATTTGTGTCTTTGACTAAAACTAAGAAGCCACAGAAGTCTTGTAATATAAAAGGAGACATAAGGAAAACATAAGAGGCAGTTTTGGGAAAGGGAATATATTAGAGAGGGTGAAATAAATATTTCCTAGGAATGCATTCTCATAAAAATGTAAAATTACTCAAAGGTATAATGTTGTATGCTGTCTAAGCAAGCATTTCCACATTTGCTAAATATGATTATCCTAACATTCTAAAAATCATGCAAATCTTTATCTTTCTTTGTTACCCCTAAATTCTAATACTATCAATGAACATTTTTTTCTAGAAAGCACTTCCATCTCTTTATTGTTTCAATACATAGATTTTCAGAGTATATGTGTAGCATGTAGGTAAATTTTCAAATGAAAAAATAACAAAGTCATCGCATAATTCTCCCACAATCTCAGGTTACGTACTATCCTGATTTTGATTTTAATCCACATCTTTGCAGTTTATCTATTTTTGTTTTTTAATTAAATAATTTATTTATATATACATTTCACATCTTTGTAATCCCTGGGGTTCACCCCTCCCACCCTCTCTGACCATTCCCACTCTCCCCCATGAGTTGTGTACTTCATTTTGGTTGTTAGCTTGCTTTGACTTTCCTTCATGGCTTTTTGTGTAACTTTCCCATGTCCCATAATAGTGAAACCATTTGGTGTCTGTCTTTTTATTTTTGACTTGTTTCTGCTAATATATTTTCTTCTAAATGCATCCATGTTATCATAAAATTATCCAATTTGTCATTTTTAATTGATGAGTATTATTCCATTGCATATATATACCACATCTTTTTCATCTAGTCATCTGTCTTGGGGCATTTCAGTTGCTCCCATGACTTTGCAATTATGAACAGTACTGCAGTAAACATCTGGGCACAGGTGTCCCTTTGTACAAGCGTTGAGGTCTCTTGGGTAGATGCCCAAGAGAGCAATCGCTGGGTCAAATGGTAGTTCCATTTTCATTAATTTGAGGGTCCTCCACACAGTTTTCCACAGTGGTTGAGCCAGTTTACATTCCCTCCAGCAGTATGAGTGTTCCTTTCTCTCCACATCCATGCCAGCACTTGTTGCTCATTTTCTGGATGTGGGCCATTCTTACTGGTGTAAGGTGGTATCTCATTGTGGTTTTGATTTGCATTTCCCTGATTGCTAGTGACATTGAGCAGTTTTTCAAGTGCCTATTGATCATTTGTATTTCCTCTTTGGAGAAGTGTCTTTTAATTCTTCTCCCCATTTTAACTGTTTTTTTTACTTTGTTTTTGTTGTGTGAATTCTTTGTGTATCTTTATTATCAGACCCTTATCACTTGTATGTAGGGCAAAAATTTTTTCCCGCTCAATTGCGTTTCTTTTTGTTTACTCCTAGCAGTGAACATTATAGTTAAGATTCAAAATAGTGATCACTTCCTGGGAAGAAAATATTGTTAATATACTAACAATCAATGTACATACTGCAGAGGTAGTTCCTGCCATGATTCAGAACTAATCAAAGATGTGCATTAAGTGGATGGCCATTAGCAAAAGATGAGTAAAAGGGGAGAGAAGTAGAGAGCACTTAACTGTGGAGTTCATGTGTTCTAAAAACTAGCTATCCAGGTTTATGCTGCTAACATCATATCCATTACAAAACATTCATTCTACAGAGTAAATAGATCGGAGAATATAATTTCAACATACATGGAGAAAAACATTGAAAGTTTCTGTGTTATAAAATTAACTTGGTTTATTACTTTGGATTATCAAATATTTTTAGTTTAGTTTTTCATTTGAGGTAAAGAGACTATATTGCTCTTATATTTCACTTGTTCCCAGTGGCACTAAGCTTTCTGAAAGATTCAGGTTCTTTTTATTCAGTTTTGCATCTGTTACATGACCACTTCACTTTGCCTTGAAATTTAATGGAGAGTTTAGAGGAAAAGTGAGTGGTATATTTGAGAAGGGAACATTTTAGAGTTTGGAATAAATAATCTTTAGGAATATATCTTCAAAAATTGTACAGTTACTTAAAAATAGTAAGGTATATTGCTTTGGTTCTAAAATACATTTTGAAGGGATATTTTTTATCACTTAAGTAATGTTTTCAATTTTGCTCTTCAAGATAAAAACCATAAACCAGTCTCTGGGTAGACTTAAACGTCTTGTTAATTAAATTCTGTCACAAGCAGGTTACACTGCCTGTGATTTATTACGAAGCTGTAGATGTGCTGAGAAATAATTGGTAACTATTCTTTTGTCCATTTTTTTTGTTAGCAGCTGATTTATCTCTCCAAATATCTCCTGATAGTTCAAAATTGTGTTTTGAATACAAAATGGTGTGATTAAGGACTTCCATTCAAGAGCTTTCTACATACCCCAAATTGAGATGTTTTAGGGGTATTGAGAATAATGGGACAGATGAGAGCTGTCAAATTTCTGCACTGAATTTCACATATGTCTGTGATGGAGTCTTGCCTGTAATCATTCAGCTCTCACTAAATTCTAGAGCATTACTTGGTAACCAAATTGTGTTTCTTGCTGAAATTTCTTCTGTTCTTGCTTTCAAAACTGCCTCAATAGTTCAACTGCTGCCCAAAAGCTAGTTTTCCCTGACTTCCCTACTTTTCATCAGGCACTGCTAACTCTGCATGGTGATCACTATGCTGATACTGACTTCTTTGGAGACTGTTATATACCTAAGCACTGTGCTTTCCATGCAGAGTTTGTGAAAATGTCCTTTTCTCTCCTATTTTTTCTTCCAGTTAAACTTTGTTATTGATATCAAGAAGAGCTCATGCTTCCCTTTATTAGTATCTTATTGTTGCTGTACTACGTTAGAACACCCCAAACCTCTGTTTTTAAAATTAGAAGTCTCACACAAATCTCATAGGTCAAATCATGATGTTGTCACAACCAAGCATCTTCTTCGAGTCCTTAGGGAAGAATCTGTTTCTTTGCATTTTCTGGCATCTGGCTGTTGCTCACATTTTTTGACATGTGACTCTATCTCCATCTTCCAGGTCAGCATCATTACATCTTACTGTTCTTCCAAGGTCACATTGTCTGACTATAGTGAGGAAATAGTCTTCACTTTTAAGGAGCATTGAGATTAGACTTAGCCCTTCTGGAAAATCTATGACAATCTTCTCCCCTCATAGTTCTTGATCATATGTACAAAGTCTTTTTATACCATAGTTACAGATTCCAAATATTAGGATTTGGACATCTATAGGGAACTATTATTCTGCTAATCACATTCCCCAACAAACCATTATCTTTTTGGTATAAACAGATCATTTTCCTATGTTTTTGAGACTGCCCTATTATTTGTAGAGCTCAGTCATTAATTCATTCATTATCCTTGAGAATATTGTTTTTTAGAGAAATTCATTCTGCTCTCTGAATTCTTGTAGAAAATAACTTTTGTTATAGATTGTTGACATTATCCAATCCCCACCCTATTATGTTTCCTATCTTATCTGTATTTGTTCTATGTTGCCTACTTTATATTTTAAGGTCTGAGATTGCAGCTTGACATTGTTAAGACACCCATGGCAGAAACAGCCACATGCAACAAGAAGTAATACAATTATCAGAGTAGCTAGCACTGTCATTGGTGAAAATTTTGCCTGAAATCTGGGCCAATTATGAACACTCCTTACATTTTGACCTGTTTTGGATTTTGATTGCTCCTTAATGAATTTAACCTTACTTTTCTGTAACTGTTCTGCTTTGGTTTCCTCATTTTTAGCTTGTCTTTTTTGACCTGCCAGACAAAGGTATAGAAAATTAAGCACTTAATAATGATAGCTATACCTATTATATACCAGTAAATGTCCTGTTCCTTGCTATCTGCCTGATTTCTATTATTCTCATAATTATTCTGAAGGATAAATATTATTTACATTTTATTAATGAGGAAAATGGTTTTAAAGGCAAGGAAAATGAGGATCAAGGTTAAGTACATTTCTAAAAGGACACATAACTGAGTGATGAAAATTGGAATCACACTCTGTTGAGTTCCAAAGACTGCACCTTGGTACACTATTCTGATTAAAAATTAAAAGATAGAGAAATTACCATTGTTTGGGCATGTCATTCTAAGAGTGAAGAGTAGCATTTTGACTGATGAGCGAGTAGAATTCCAGGTGGAGGGAATATAATGAATGGCCAGTTATATGATGGTAGGCATATATTTTAAGTCATTCTTGGTATGGAATAGTTAGAGTTTTGTAAGTATATGGGAAAAATTATTTGTCATCATTCTGTTCTCCTAATTATATACACAATGCAAAGTCATTGTAAATGTTGAACAAAGAGGTATATAATATGAAGATTGCTTTACAATTTTGTTAGAAAAATGTTATTAAAGATTTTTTTTCCAGGGATAATTAGAAAGGTGTATAAAGAAACAGTCAACTTTAAGATATTTAAAGCAAGCCCTAATGAAGATTAATTGGGTGTTACAGGATTTTACTTAAAGGGGAAACACCTTGGAGCCACTGAGGTAGTCTCCCTCAGAGGTATCAGGTGAAAACGATTTTGAAGCTCTTGAGAGAAATCTCAGATGCATAACTCTAGATCAGATTGGATGTTGGTATAATTTATATACTGCTTTAAAGTAATCAAATAAAGAAGAAACCAGGAAATAGACAAGTAAATGAGGTTCAAGATAATGCTTTGAAGGTGGCAGCTGCTAAATTCACTTTGATCTCATGTTCTAGGACAGAGGTATGAACTGGAAGGTGATCAAAAGTAAGAACATCTCATGAAATGGGCATGTCATTCAACTCTGCTACATCTGTGAGCAATAGCTGGTGTGTTTTCAAAAGCAGCCTGCTTGGTAACCTGTGGGATCTCTTGTTCCTAATCACTTCATGATTGCAGTTGAACATATTCTTATTTTCCCTCCCTACCATGAAAGGTTGCACCGACTAGGAACTACAGTGAGGCTGGAATAGTATTCTTGTAGTGCAGTGTTCTGAGTCACCGAGTAAGCTACCCTTCACTATTGCTGTGACTGTGGTATTCTCCTAACCAAGTCTTTGAGAATCCTCCTTGACATTATGTTTTATAGCATTAGGGGAAGTCTGTACAAATAACAATACCAGGCTTACTATTCAAAAATGCCAACTAAATAAGGTTATGGATAAAATATTTAAAAGGGTCAATTTATAGTATGTGTTGATGTATAAAACTAGACCTTCAGTGTTGATCATAATGTAGTTGATATGTGCACTGAAATATAAAGTTGTACACATGAAGATAAGAATGACTGGACTAGAATAAAGTATCAGAAGATTAAAAAAAAGAGGATGGTTAATGTAGTTTTATTTTCTTCCAGTAGAGAATGACCTCATTTCTTAGTTCTTTGACTCTTAGGGCATAAATAAAATAGACTTTTCCTTTTTTGGTTTACTGGAAACTGTTTCATGAGGAGCTACAGATTTCTGAATGGAGATCAGGAGAAAGAGGGGTTCAGTTAGCCAGTTTGATTCAGGTTGTCCACATCAGGTCACCACATAAAAGCAGATAAGTGAGTAGGGCACTGGAGCTCTGCACTGCAAACCTGAGCAAATTCACTGACAGGCTGTCTGCCAAAAAAGCCATTACTGTAGACAATTAGTAGGAGGGAGGGTATAGAGAAAGAAATTTGGGAAATAGCCACATTTACAGGGTAAAGGGAAAAGGAAGGTATACCTGTAAAGGAAAGAGGAAGAGGTCACAAGATGCAGTTGAACCAGGAGTTGTAGCCTCAGGATGGTGCATTGCTCTCTCTCTACATGATGTCTGAAACTATGTGTGTGATGGTTCTTTCAAAGTGAAAACCTTATGCAAACTTTCCTTGCAATGTAAAGTCTCTCTTCCTCCTTTCTCTCTCTGTCACTCTCTTTGTCTCTCAGTATTTTTTTAAACTCTGGCAGCTTCATTGTCAGTTCAGTGCAAATCAGTTTGCACTGATTTTTGACAAATCATTATTTGTCAACAGAAGAGGTTGCTCCCACGTAAGCCACTTAAATTCATGTTGGGAAACTCCACTTCTTTTCCTATTCAGTGTAGAGCTCTTTGATTGCAAAGCCTGAGTTTCCTTCTGAGGAATTACACTCAAAATTTTATTAGAAAATCTTGCAGATAGACAAATCTAGTTACATTGTCTTTATAAAGGAATAGATGTTTACGATTGTTATCCCTCTTGCTATTTTGAAATCATTCTATCAGCAACCCAACATCATAATTTGAATCACAGTGTCTGAGGTCTTTGGGCAAAAGTTGCATTTCAAAAAGTGCAACCCTAGGGATATTTTTCTTTCCAAAAGGGTGGAATAATTAGTTCCTAAGAAATGACACAGCCACACATTGTCAATGTAATTAAGTGTGCTGCTGCCAAAGTCAGATGAGCCTACATTTCTGTCATCCAGCCTGATGCCAGAGCCAACATATTTTTTGCTTATTATTTTATAATCACCACTTAGAGAAGCTCAAGAAAGTTTCTTGAATCCCAGGAAAACCATAAAATAAGACTGTCTACACTCCTGGCAATGCCCCCAATATTAAAACATAGTCATTTAGTCCATCCGTACCCCTTGCCTTTGCAGCAATGTACCAATTACATAGGAATTATTGTGTTTCTAAAGCCATTAGAAGAGAGTTTTCTGTGATTTTGTCCTTTAATCATTGGTAGTGTATAATAATGTGGATCATCAATAGTGAAAATCAAATTTGATCAGCACTTTCTGTTTTCAGGCCAAGTCCTAAGCAAATAGAGAATAGATTTATCTTTGACTTCTCTTCTGTCTTTAGACATTTTTGTTATCGAGTGGGGTTGTTATAATTTTGGGCTGCAAATGTAAATGTTTTCCTTATTACCTCTTTCCTGTTGTCTCAGTCTTTACCCTCACAGTGACTGGCTGGGGTAGCAGGGATGGATGACTACAGTCCCTTTTCCCTAGACACATTACTTGTTTTGTGATGGGAGCTTGACCTAAGTGTGTAGGGATGCCAGATTAATTATGGGATTCCTACTAAATTGAAATTTTAGATAAACAATAAAGGTCAAATTTGCATAACTTTTAAAAATGGTATTATTTTGTATTGATGTGACATCTATGGTTTAAACCATAAATGATTAGGGCTAGAGATGTATATCTCATCAGTTGTCTATGATATCACACCTACCACCAAAGCACAATAATTCATCATCATAGTCAATTGGGGCCCTGCTTCCTTCTCTGATAACCTTAAATCTATAGTCAGATTTCTAGAATTTTTTTCCTGTTCCTTTGTTTTGTTTCTTTATATTCCACCTAAGAGTAAAATCATTCAATATTTCTTTCTCCTTCTGATTTATTTCCCTAAGCATGATCCCTTCCAGTTATCTTGCATGTTGTAGCAAATGATAAGATTACATATATTTTTAAATATATGTAGGTTAATTGTAATCCAATATGTAAAAATATACTACCTATTAATTAACTCCTCTGTCTTTGGGTGCTTAGGTTGTTTCGATAACTTGTCTATTGCAAATAGTGGTGCCTCTGGAGCAATGTCCTTTTCCTGGGTGAGGTTCAGTGTTCCAGGGGCGTGATAGGCTGCGTTTCTCATATTTCCAGACTTAGCTAGCATTGGACAGCCCATCCAAGCTCGTTTGGAGTCCGATAGCACCAATTCTTCCATTCTGTATGTCTCTTCCATATTGTCGTTGGTTGAAAAAATTCCCTGGAAGGGAGATACGTCGACTGAAGATTGGTCTGTTTGGCTGTCAGGCCTCTGCCTTATTTCTATGGTCCTCCTCTCTCTGTTCAGATGGGGTGTACCGTGCTTTTGCTGGAGGCCTCTCCAGGCCACAATTCTGGCTCCTAAGCCTCATCTAGGATGATGGTGTTGGAACAATCCCAACTGTCGTCTCCATGGTTGGTCTCATAATCCTGTGTTCCACAGCCTGCTCCAAGGTCTTTCTGGGTCCTACCCAGGTGATGCATCCAGGGCTCTTACTCAAATCGCTCTCCTCATCTATTTCTTCTGTTGAGTTATTGACCAAGTTCTTGTTCCTGATGAGGACAGGCTGGAGTGGGAGTAGTCTAGAGAGGGGGTTAAATGTCATGTTACAACAACCCCCCCTCTGCCAGCAGGGTTCCCCCCACCTCCCACGAGCTGGAAGACTCAGAGCGGGGTTTCTGCCCCCCAAGTTGTAGCCTCTCAATTAGGACCAGGGCCCAGAGGGGTAGAAATCCTGGACACAGTATTTCCAGTGTGTCTCTTGGCCTAGAAACCCATGGGCCATTAAGGGCAAGGCTCCACCCCACCCACTGCATGAACTGGCAGGCTTGGCGTGGGGTGCCCACCCCCCAAGTCCTAGCCCTCTCATCTGGGAACCAGCCCAGATGGGCCAAAATCCCAGACACAGAGGATCAGGTCCCCCTGACAGAGGCGAGTGAGGTCTTATGCCTAGAAAACCATATGGTCGCTAAGGGCAAGGCTACCCTGCCCCCCCCCCCCGACCCAGCCCTCTCACCTAGGACCTATGCCAGGCCAAAATACCAGGCACACAGAGAATTCCACTAGAAACCCATGTGGCCACTAAGGAGAAGGCTCCCCCCCCACCCCCATCCCCCACCATGCGAACTGGAAGGCTCAGCATAGGGTTGGTCTTTTTAAAATAAAGAGCATGGAAATGGATTAAGGGAGTATCCAGGATACTAGAATCAAACTAGGCATCAGTAGGGACAACTGTACACATGATTAGAGAAGATACCAGAACCATCAAATAGCATTTTAGATATCTTCAAGCAAGATGACTAAAAGCAAGTCTTGAAAGAGTTTCAGGCTCAAAGAAAATCATTAAGATATAGTCTTGAAAGAGTTTCAGGCCCAAAGAAAATCATGAAGATATGAATACTTTCAGTATTCATATTAATGTAGATAGAAATGTTATTGGCAATGACTATAGCTTTATCAGATGGGAGAGAAAAATGAAAGAATAGATGAGGTGTTTTTTAAGTTCCATATATACATCATTTAATGTGGAAGGTACTTTTAAGCAAGGTAGCCCCCTGGATTTTCACAATTTTTATTATATAGCATAGTATGTATTTACTAATATTCTCTTTTGCACGTGTGCCTAGCACAATTAGTGGTTAAATTTTTGAAAATGTGATGATTTTAATGCATATGAGTGATTGCTCACAGTTGGAATGCATATACTTTTGGCAACAAAGTAAAAAATTTCTAACATTTGTTAGAAATTAGTTTTACTTGGTATTGTTTAGAGGAACTCCATAGGGTCACATTGCCTTGAGTATAGAACATTGCTCTAATAAGTGGTTTTATGATAAGTTTTTCTATGGTTCAGTTGCCAATGATTCTGGCACATGAGACGTATAGAAAAGTCTATTGGCATTTTCCATTTTCCTCTCTTTCCCCCTGCTATTAAGCTAAAAGCAGTCATACTAGATTTAGAAGACAAATCCAAGGAACATTTTTTCTCCCTCTTTTTTTTTTAACTAAATCTTGACACTGCTGACCTACTGCACTAATGCAAACAACTTCTTAGTTTCAGGTTTGTATAATGTGATAAAGTATGCTTTAAATTTAAATCATTCCTAGTTAGCTATAATATTACATTCAGTCCCAGATATTCCTGACTCCTGAATTTCTAGCTTTCATATTTTCTACTTTCACTTTCTCATCAATATAAACTAATATAAAGATTTTTCAGTCTTTATTTAGTAGTGTAGGTTATTCATGTTCCCTTTTGTGTGGGGTGAGTCTTGGTGAAAGACAGAGTTAGCTTTAACCTATAAAAACTAAAAATGCCTTAAACTCAGAATTTTCAGTCTCAGCTGAAGCTAGACTTAAGCAAATAAGACTCTCTGAGCTGATGTACCCACACCAGATATTAAGTGTATACCTGCTGTCACAGAGAGAGAAGAAAAACGGATCATTTCTTGAGAAATAATATTGGGATAATAGAGGTGTGCTTCTTGCCAGGACACCATATTCCAGTACCAAAAATCTTTCTCTCATCAGCCCTGTTTTGTAGCCTAATTTGTGACATTGCTTCAAGGTAGTTCTGAGTAAGATAGTCCAGTTCTCTTGGTGATTCAGAAGGCTCCCCAGTAGTCTTTTAAATACATATTTTTATTCCCAGATAAATCAGTCACACTTGATTTCTCTTGCTTGCAAATAAAAACCCTGCCTGGTACATTTCATTTTCTATCCCAAGACCAAAAGCATAGAGGTCAGAGGAGATATAGTCTAACTGGTATAAACACCTTGCTTTCATTTTGCTGGAGTAGGCATTTACCTTTTACAAATGAATTAGCACATTGAATAAGTTGACAGGAGAAATGAAGAGGAAGAAACTGTTCAACACAGTTTTGCATTAAAAATCATGATATACATGAATCTGGGAGTCTCATATAAAAACTGTTGATAATGTTTCAGGGTAACTTTTAATTTAGTAATTTATATATTTTCCTCATGTGTCTTCTTCCAGGCCAATGGCAAGTCTCTGTGCTTTTTGTTACTGTTGGCTCATGGAAAATTTGACTATGACAAAATCAAGGTTCCACTTCCACCTTGTATAGTTGGTTTGATTGTACTCATTACATTTTGGCATATTTGTTGGGAATCATGTTATTCAATATCTATAAGAGATTTATTTGGACTCATTTCCATCCTCTAATCACCACAAGACAAATCTTGCTCTAGCTTTCTGACTTACCTAGAGGAAAGACTGAACTATTTCAGTTAATCTCAGTGCTTGGGACAAATCAAAGAACTGAGTACAATGCTGAGTTATTTTTGACCAGAGACCCAACCAAGATGAACACTCTTAGTGAGAGGTTTTGTCCAATCTGAGTGGAAAAGCTATCAAAACTTTTTTTTTAAATGAAAGCAATATTGTTTTATTTATTGTTTTATTTATTTATTTATTTATTTATTTATTTATTTATTTATTTATTTTTAAATATTTGGATTTTTTACATTACATGATTGTGTAATTGCTGATCCCCACCACACCACACCCCCTCTGGTCACTTCACCTCCTTTCTTTTTGCCTTTTGTCCATGTTTATCACTTTAGTTTTTTTCCCTTTTTGTTTCTGGATCTATTTTCTCATCCTTGGTGAGGGTGTGATTTCTTGGGACTTGGTAGAGCGTGCCGTTTATCTTTCCTGTACTGCTTTTGCCTTCGTAGGCAGATTCGAGCACCTTTGGCTTCTATGATTGCTTCTTGTTTCTTGGTGGAGCTCATCTCCATTGTTTTCTGCAAAATTTTGTTGCTCCTTCACATTATGTTTCCGGTCTTTGGCTTTGGGGGCATGATTCCCAGCCGTAAGTTTTGGTAGAGCAGCTCCTCGATGGAGACAGCCATCAGTTGATGGTAGGTCTCCTGGTCTCGTTTGGAGCTTTGCTGTGGGGCCACTGCCATTCGGCAGGGCTCTTCCCTCTGAGCAAAGAGGGTGTGCAGTGCCCTATTGATAGCGTCTCTGTTCCATGTTTTTGTTCACAGCTCCTCAGTGACATTGTAGGCGTAGTTATCTTTTTTGCTCTGGAAGTTCAGTGCTGGGTGGTGCTCGCCTTGTTCTTATTGACTCCTGCCCGGGGGGCATAAATTTAAGGGTCTTTCTTCCTGTACCACACCTATTCGGTTTCTGTGGTTGAAAAATTGTCTTGAGGTACTTATTCCTGGTGAGTGCTCAATGGAGTGGAGGCAAACCCAGAGGGGTCTGTGGCAAACCCGACCCCTCCCTCCTCCACTTCCCCCCCACACTACACCCTGATCTTCACAGAGCTTGTATGTGCGGTGGGGACCCCACAGGGCCTGGCAACTCCCCGGGCTGATCCCAGCTCCATCCCGCCCGACCTCAAGAGGCGAGTGGAACCAGTGCTTGCGGGATGCAGCGACCACACTGCGCGTGGCTGCGCCAGCAATATTGTTTTATAACACTATATAAGATTCAGGTATATAGATTTTTTTATTAAATAATTTATTTATATATAAATTTCACATCTTTGTAATCCCTGGGGTTTGCCCACCACCTTCCCTCCCTGATCGTTCCCACCCTCTCCCGCGCCCCCCCCTCTCAAGTTGTGTACTTCAGTTTGGTTGTTAGCTTGTTTTGACTTTTCCTCGTGGCTTCATGTTTATTTTCCTTTGTCCCATATATTAGTGAAACCATTTGGTTTCTGTCTTTTTCTTTCTGATGTTTTTCTGCTAATATTTCTTCTAAGTACATCCATGTTATCATGGAATCATCAAATTTGTCATTTTTAATTGATGAGTAATATTCCATTGTGATTATGTGACACTTTTTTTTCATCCAGTCATCTATTTTGGGTCAGTTGGGTTGTTTTCATGTTCTTGAAACTATAAATAATGCTGCAGTAAACATCCGGGCACAGGTGTCCCTTTGTACAATCATTGAGTTCTCCTTTGTGTAGATTCCCAGAAGAGCAAGTGCTGGGACCAATGGTAGTTCCATATATAGACTTTTAAATAAACATCTGTATATACCACTTCATGTTCACTACCAGAATTTAGTTATCATTCATCACCATATAGTTGATTTTTTTTCTTGACTTATCAACTTCTCTTTCTCTTTTACTTCAGGTAATCATCATTTGATAGCTATAGCCTAAAAGTCAAACATTTCTTAATAGAGGTGGCTATTATGTGAAAACATTATACAAGTTTAAATAAACAAATCTTGCTATTTTTCCTATCATTGTAGTTTTCTTAATAGAGGTGGCTATTATGTGAAAACATTATACAAGTTTAAATAAACAAATCTTGCTATTTTTCCTATCATTGTAGTTTTGTGATATCATCATGGATTAAGATTATATAATTGCATTTTTCACATTTGGATTAGGAATATTATTCAAAAGGTCACCTCCCAGCAAAAGTCATTCTTGATGTTCTTAAAAATCTGATGAGAGTTCATTTATTAAGGAGTCATTATTTGTTCAACCAATATTTTTGGAGCACCTACCTTCTGGTAGGAAATGTAGAATCTGGTTGTGTTTTAGATTGAGTGTTACTAAACAGTATCTCACCAGAAAGGACACATCTGAATAAACAACAAAGGAATGTCCAGGATTAAGCCATGAAGATACCTGAAGTGAAAGTGTTACTAGCAGAGGAAAGAGGTGCCAAAGTCCCTAAAGTAGGAATGAGACTAATTACTGCATTGAGAAAACAGCAAAGAGGCTTCTGCAACTTACATTGAGTGTGTGCAGGGATAAATAAGGTATGAGAGATAATGGGTATAGGTAACAATGAGAAAGCCTTATAGACAGCTATAAGGATTTTCAATTTGGCATAATGGTAGTGTTGAGTTAAGATGTGACATGATGTGGCATTTACTTTAGTTTCATTGGGATCACTTCTTGTTTCTGTGTTAGAGACTAGGTCTACAAACTGACTAGGTGAAAGCAGATTCACCAGTCAGACTATTACAGTTATCAGGGGAAGAATGGTTTTGACTAGGTTGGTAACTATAAAATTGATAAAAGGTAGACTTATTCTGGATTCAATTTGAAAATGAGTGAAAAACCATTTGATAATATATAAAGCATGAGGACAAAAAAGAGGTTAGGATGACTCCAAAGCCTTTGGAATAATGAGCTTGAAGAATATATTCATCACTAATTGGGATGGAAAAGACCTTCTCTGTCAAGGAAAAGGTGTGGGTCAGTATCAGAGAATAATTGGGATGTGTCAAACTAAAATGCCTATTAGAGATTTGTCTCAATTACCAAGTTATTGCTTCACAGCTTCAATATATGCTCTTCGATAGGTAGAGGTATTCTTTTAGGTTCTTCTAATTTAAGGTGAGTACAGTGTTATTATTACCATTATTATTTAGTAAAGGCTGCAGGAGGAGGGGCATTACAGGAGGAAAAGACTTTTCCTCCTGTGATTTCTTATGGAGACTGGGTTTTTGGCAGTATGAGTGTGGGTATGAGACCTTACAGTGGAGCTAGTTCAGTCCTGAGACCAGGATTTGGTTCCTTTATGATGTTGCAATAACTATTTTTGCAGCCCTCTTGACATGGGAAATACAGTCCCCACACTCTGAGGACCTCCTCCCCTTGTCCAGTTCCTGACCCTCTCTGCAAATTATTGGCTACTGATACCCATTTCCACCTAAACTTCAAAGAGTAGCTAGTTATTCCTCCAGTTCCAGATTAGAGCTGACATTCTGACCTATATGGTAGACTGAAGTAATCACCCTCTGCCAACATCAAAAACCCTTCCAAGCATGCCCTTACCTATGTACCATACCTCAGCTCACAGAGGAGGTCCAAGATGGGGATGCATAATGGGAATCAAACATATAGATGATGGTGAAATTATAGCATTGGTTAACCCATAGTGGAAAGAAGTTTAATTTAGAGAGAAATTATTCAAGAGTGAACCTGGTCCAAAATTTAGCCTGGGGGCTAAAGGGATATTCCCCTTAAAGCAAAGTTATGCCCAAGGCTTATTTAACCAAAAATATGTGGTAGGCAGTATTATGTTTCTTTGACTTATCCATCATCTCTTTTCATCTTCTTTTCCCTTATGCATATTTATCTTTCACATCATAAGTACCTTTACATATTTCACATCCCTTTTCTTATAGAAGTTTCTTTCAGGAAAAGAACTGATAAACCTAATTTCATTATGGTTTAAATGATGAAGTTTAGAAGCACTCATCTGCACTGTGTAAACACATTTCAAGGGGGAGAAACATGAAGCTAAACATTATATCTCACTGGCATGGGTTCTTAGGAAGAAGGAAGAGTTTAAAGACTACTGGGAGCTTTCATAATGAAACCATTTCAGCTGCCCCCTGTCTCAGTGCTCCTAAGAATCTCACTGACCAGAGCTACATGGTTCAGTCTTTTAGACTGTCAGTCTGGCAACAGCTATTAAATTCAGTCTGAGACCAAATAGAAAGGAGCATTTTGCAATTGGATTGAATAACAGCTGATAGGATAAAAGACGCAGAAATCACGATCATATAGCTGTGGGACTCAGACTTCTTGCAACTCAATCAGTGAATGCTGGGAAGTAGAGTTAACCTTATGGCATCTAACAGAATTGACCCAGGACAAGTTTTTGCTTGTGACAGAAGTGTATTTCCTTTTCTGCTCATTGAATAGCCAAATAGAATTGATGGATGGTTTGCTACTGCCATCAAGAGATATATTAACAGATCTGATAGGTTGCAGAATAGGAATGCTGCTTAACATGAATTTTATTGCATCTCAGCACCTGCTCCAGCCAGTAGTCATTACTATCTAGGGGAGGCTGTGCTCAGATTATCATTATTCTTGTATCTTTGCATTTGTATTCTGCCGACTACTTTGCAAGGTAAAATTGATAAATGAAGGGACTGATTGTGAGTGGCAGAAACCTGTGGCTATAAGTCCTTTGCAAGCCTGGAATATTAGGGAAGATTGGGAGGGGGAATTGTTTATGTAATTGGAATCATTGCTTAGATTCATTAGCCTTCTCCCCTTCTTTCCCCTTCCTTCTACCCTTCTACTTCCCCTCCTATTTTCTTCTCCATTTATTTTTGTCAAATGTTTCATTTTAATGAGAAACAAGGAAAAATATCATACAGTAAATAGGACAAAAAATGTTAATCTGAAAAATCCAAATCACAGATCAATAGGATAAATACTATAATTTTAGAATCTAGTGTGTCGGTGACAGAGTCATCAATGAGCTACTGAAATGCCTCCTTATCAAATATTATGTATCTGCTAATCTAAGTTCCTTGAATATGACCCTTTGAGATAGATCTTTACATGGCAGGGGACTTGCAGGAAGCAACTCTTGGTGTCTTTCTGTTTATACCCATGTCACAACCGTAGTTAGCTGCTAGAATTTTTAAACACTAACTATGCCCTCCAATTATGCAAATAGGGGTTACTATAGGTTAGTAAACATAAAATGATGCATAAAATGATATATATGCTGGATTTTTGTTCCTAGGTACAAAACTAGATGCTTAATCCTCTTTCGCCTTTGATGAGGAATTGAATGAGTACTTCTGAACTGATTAAGCTGTTTTTAGGAAAGGAATGTCAGTCCTGTCCAAGTATATGGAAAAAAACAAAGGGCATGCTTAATCCAGTGTAAATGACCCCCTATAAATATAACAATTCAACTAATATTGTAAGGTCTATTGTAAACCCTTACAACTTTTGCTTATTAATTTGTAAAATGGATTTATTAGTACATGTCATTATTTCTATGTATTAGTAAACTAGTAAAACTATTGCATACTGAGGTAGTTAATGGGGCTCCCAAAGCGATTCAAATTTGATCTTTTAGATACTTCTTTCCTCCAGAATTCAACATGCACAAAGATGTTTCATGTCTTTAAAGTTAAGAGTATACATTGGAAAAAGGGACGTGTCCTCAATCATTGGTATAGGGAAATATGGGCAGACACGTGCAAAAGAATGAAATGTTACTATCTCACGTCATGAGCAATAATTATCTCAAGATGAATAAAACATTAAATGTAAGGCCTGAAGCCATAAAATACATAGAGGAAACACCTCATAACATAGGCTTTAGTAATGCTCTAGTAGATTCTGACAGTAAGAGAAACAAAAGAGAATATAAACAATTAGGACTACATAAAACCAAAAAGCTTACACAACAAAGGAGACTATCACTAAAACAAAAGCACACCCTGCTAAATAGCAGGGAATATTTGTGCAGCATATATCTTGGGGTTGGTATACAGGATCTGCAAAGAACTCATACAATTCAACAAAAAGAAAACAACCAATCATAAGGGTTGGGCCCAATGGTAGAGGATCAAGTGATATGAGTACCCCAGGGTGGGTGGGTGTGGTGATACACATCTGAGAAGGTGTGGGCCACTTCTGCTGAATCATATACAGTCTTGTAAAGTACTGTCGCCATAAATAAATATTTATTTATTAAAGTAGAAGGGTAATTTCTTAGTACATATGTATTAAAATGTTCTATATCTTTTTAGTATAGTTAAGTATGATATTCTTAACAGAAGCTTCATTCTACTATGCTATCACATGCATTTCTTTGAACCATTTGTATGCTGTATGTGATCAGGTCTGTACAGATTAAAATTGCCCGAGAGAGCCAATTTAAGGCCTGGGATGAGTGTGCCTCAGCATTAGAGATATTCTGGCATGCAAACACCTTGTAAATTCTGTTGTTAGGTTTACAATGTGTTTGATGGAATGTACAACTCAGGCACTTTACCCTCGTTAGTGTAAAAGCAAGTTGTCAGGGTGCTCACACAGCTCCGAGGGGAATGGAAAAGGAAAGGGAATGGAAGAGACTTTCGGAAATATGATCATTGTGGCTTTGGTACCCAGAGATGCAAATATATCAGTCAAAAACGCTAATGTCTTTACTGTATTTTAGATTTGTATGCTAATTAAATACATGCCATTGTTGAGCAAAAAAAAAAATCAGAATGGCTTTCAATATCATATTCAAAAGGAATAGGAATATGAAACAAGTTTTGTATAAAGTTCCTTTAAAAATTTTTATTTATATATAAATTTCACATCTTTGTAATAATACCAGGGATTCAACCCCCTACCCTCCCCACCATTCCCCCCTATTCCCCTTTGCCCAAAGTTGTGTGCTTCAGTTTGGTGGTTAGCTTGTTTTGATTTTTCCTCATGGCTTTTGTTTATTTTTTCCTATGTCCCATATATTAGTGAAACCACTTGGTTTCTGTCTTTTTCTTGCTGACTTGTTTCTGCTAATATGATTTCTTCTAAGTACATCCATGTTATCTTAAAATCATAAAATTTGTCATTTTTAATTGATGAGTAACATTCCATTGTGTATATATAGCACATCTTTTTCATCTAGTCTTCTGTTTTGTGGCATTTAGGTCGCTTCCAAGTCCTTGCAATTATAAAAGGTGCTGCAGTAAACATCTGAGCACAGGTTCCCTTTGTACCCACACTGAGGTCTCATTTGGGTAGATTCCCCAGAGAGCAATTGCTGGGTCAAATGGTAGTTCCATTTTCATTAATTTGAGGGCCCTCCACACAGCTGTCCACAGTGGTTGGACCAGTTTACATTTCCACCAGCAGTGTAAGAGTGTTCCTTTCCCTCCACAACCTCACCAGCACTTGTTGCCTTTTCTTTGGATGTGGGCCATTCTGGCTGGTGTAAGGTGGTATCTCATTGTGGTTTTGATTTGCATTACCCTGGTTGTTAGTGACGTTGAGCAATTCTTCATGTGCCTGTTGGCCATTTGTATTTCCTCTTTGGAGGAGTGTCTTTTTAGTTCTTCTCCCCATTTTTTGATTGGGCTTCTTGTTTTGCTTTTGTTTACTTGTGTGAGTTCCTTGTGGATCTTCAGTATTAATCCCTATCACTCTTGTGGAGGGCAAAATTTTTTCCCATTTGGTTGGGCTTCGCTTTGTTTTTTCTGTTGTTGCTTTTGTTGTACGGAAGCTTTTTAGTTTGATGAGTCCCATCTGTTTATGTTTTCCTTCATTTTTTTTTGCCATCTATAAATGTTTCCAGAGAGGGATTTCTGAATTGTAATTCATGGAGGGTTTTGCCCAAGTTTTCCTCTATGTATGTTATGGTTTCAGGTCTGACATCTACATTTTATCCATTTTGAATTGAGTTTTGTACATGGTGTGAGGGAGTTGTCTTGGTCCATCCATTTTTCTGCATGTCCTAGTCCAATTTTCCCAGCACCATTTATTGAAGAGGCTATCTTTGTTCCAATGGAAGTTGTTCACTCCTTTGTCAAAGATTAGTTGACTATATCTGTGTGGTTTTATTTCTGGGCACTCAATTCTGTTTCATTGGTCTGTCTGTTTTTGTACCAGTACCAAACTCTTATGAACAGTTCCTTAATGAGATATGCTAGGTGATAGGAAACTACTAAGCATCATGAAGGTGTGTCTGGGATTTACTTATCTATTTTCTTCAAAGATTTGCCTTTTTTTTTTTTTGAGACTAGGTTTTACTATGTTGCCCAGAGTAGGGGTAGTCCCGAATCCATGGACTCAAGTGATCCCTAGCTTCAGTCTCCCAGGTAACTGGGATTACAGTTGCTTGCCACCATGCCTGGCTATTTTTCAGAGACTAGGTCTCTCACTTTGTTGCCCTGGATAGTCTTGAACCCATGGATTCAAGCAATCCCTGGCCTTGGCGTCCCAGTGCTGGGATTACAGGCACATTCCACTGCAAAACTGAGTTTGATAGAGAGAGCTATGGAGGACAGGGGACAGGAAAAGGGGGTGAGGGGACTCAACAGTTTATGCTGCAGCAGTATGGGTGCTTTGATGATGAATGTGGTTGGTGACATACAAATGAGGAGGTGTGAATCTGTTCTCCTAAATCATATACAGTGTTGTAAATAAAGAACACATTGGTTTCGCAGTTAAATAGCAAATACATTAAATTGATATGCTCATCTGAGGGACCAATGGTTGCCAGTTTTTTAGGGTCCTTATAATGTCCTGAGGAACTTTAAAAAATAGTGATACTTTGTACCTACCCAACAAAATTCTGTTTTATTTAGTCTGGGAACCTGAATTTATTTTTAAACACTCCATGGTAAATTTAAAAATAACCCAGCTTTATTGAGGTGCAATTAACAAAATTGTAATGAATTTAAAGTATACAACATGATGATTTGATATATACATACATAGAGTGTAAAAGGAGTCACACAATCAAATGAATATGCCCTCACCTTAAAAAATTGCCTGTCTTTTTATGGTGAGAATGGTTAAGATCCACTCTCTTAGTGAAATTCAGTTATACAATAAAATCCTACCAATTTTAATCACCATGCTCTATGTCATATTTCAGAACTTACTAGTCTAATAACTGGACCTTCGTATTCTTTACAAAACCTCCCGATTTTCCCTCATGGTCCAACCTCTTGCAACTACCACCTTACTTTCTATTTTTATAAGTTCTACTTTTGTCACAGTAACCATATGTAAGTGATAAATTGCAGCATTTGTTTTTCTCTTTCTGTCATATTTTATTCAGCAAATACCTTCTAAGTTCATTCATGTTATGAAGTCCTAGCTGAAAACCATTGCATGAGAACCAGTTAGTTTTAAAAAGTAAGAATTTACACTGCTTTTTAAAAAGCAAGAAATCATTTATAGTTATATTTATTTAATATACATATATTATTGAAAAGATAAGTAATGCAGAATATAATCCTTTAAATACATTTAAGACTTAAAATATTTTAATTACAAGGTTGAATATCTAACTGGATATATCTAGAAATATTGTTTCACAATTTAAATTAAAATTATAATGCACAAAATTTATAGAAACACAGAACTGTGTGTATTTTCAATTTTATAATATCCTTAAGAAAGTAAAATATGTGAACACACACCAATAATAGTTTCAATGGGAAATGTTTTCCTGTAGACACTTAGCAAGGGAAAAGGTATTTCTTTACCCCAAAGTAATTGTTTCTCCCTAGGAGAGACAATAATCCCTATATACAGCTGGATGTTGATGGTTTGACTGATTTGATTAGGGTTAATTAAGAGTAATTATCAGAAACATCTGATAATTAGACTTGCTCTGTATCAGAGGTGATGGGATCATTTTGACATTTTAAACAGTTGGTACGTTGAGTGTAGTTTGTTGGAAATTTGAGGGTAAAGAAAGACTGTGATGCAATTACATATCATTACTTCTAGCACAAAGAAAAAATTCACTTTGTTAGTAACTTAAAATCCTTTTGGTGGGACATATTTAAAATGTTTATTAAAAAGCATTGTGGGACACTTTTACTTCTTCCAGAAACAAATCACTTTTCTCACTTGCCTTGGCTAAATCTGAATGTTAAAAAAATAATGAATATTTAAACTGATTTTTCACTCTCCAATAAGAACAAATATCAAGACCAGTCATTCCTAGGTGTTCTTCTGAAATGATTTACTTGTATCTCATGGCATTTCTAAGGAGAAAAGGTTATTAAGAAAAAATGATATGCCTAATTTACACTGGGCTATGAAACTGACAGACAATAGTCTCTTCATGTTGTCAAGAAATGTGTTTTAGAACTAAAAATAGGGCATTTTTTGAGTGTAATTCCCTAATACAAGAGGTTTGTGATTTATGGAAGTTATGAAACAAACTATTCATTTTACAATAGTCTCAGTTTAAAATGTGTTACATGTAATTTTTATAGAGCTGATGCTATTGTCCCCAAAGTTAAGCCCTCAGGATCTGTTTTTTTTTTTCTAACAGCAAATTCTTTATTTTATTTCCTCAGTTTATATGAGGGTTAATTTTATGTGCCAACTGGACTGCATGAAGGGGTGCCCAGATAGCTAGCAAACCATTATTTCTGGGTGTGTCCCTGAGGGTGTTTCTGGAAGACATTAACATTTGAATAAAGGGAATTTGGTTGAGCTGGGATAACTATCTCCTGCCCATGAATATTAGAGCTCCCAAATCTCAGACCTTCTGGTTTGTACTGAATTACTCTACTGGTTTCCCGATTCTCCAACTTGGAAACAGCATATCCAGGGACTTCTCAGTCTCCATAATTCAGTCCTTTAAGAAATTTCCTTTTATCTATATCTCTATATCTTATTGGTTTTGTTTCTCTGGTGATACCTGAGGCAGTTTATACATCATAAAGAAACTAGGGTCCTTTCTCTGAGACTAGGCTGACAAAATCTAAGCTTTATGCATTGCAGCGTAAGTGGATACCTGCTGCCTCTGGGTGCCACAGGACAATGCAGCTTTATTGGGACTGAGACAGGACAGTGTCAGCCTGTACCCATGGGTGAAACCCGCACCCCCCCACCCACTCCAGGCCAGCTTTGGTCATGGCTCCCAGAGCCAACAGGCCCACCAGCCTGCGTGACCTAAATGCAGACCAGCCTGGGCCTTTTCCTCTTTTATGTCTGCTCTAGCATTAAAAATGAACCAATCAGGTGCAAGCAAAATAGACCTATCAGGTGTGAACTAAATGGACTCAACAGATTAAAGCCTACATCATTTATAATTATTCTGACTGAAAAATGGAAATTGAGATGATTGGTGCTGAAAAATGCAATCAGATGCTTAAGATCGAAAATGGTCCCATCAGGCTCACAGTGTGGGGCACCTGGAAGCAGAACAAGGTTGAATCATCGGCTCTGGGCTTTTGAATAGAGAAAAAGTCATTGGCTTACCTTCAAAGAAGTAGCCAACAACTTTCCCTCAAAGACTATTTAGTGGACTGCCTTCTAAAATGAGGACTCTGGTACCAGTCTCTGAAGAGAGAGACTCATCGAGCAGTTGACCTCCAGGGGATTCACCAGAACCTTTTAAGACTTTTAGTCCTCCATAATGTTGCACCTACCTCTGGTCCAACTGCTGATATTGCCTGCAAGGGAGCATCATTAGGTTCAACCCAGTGTCTTAAAGATCTGTCTCCAGCCTTTGGTTCTCTCGTACCTGATGGTGCTTTTGAGTATTGCTGTCCTGACCAGCATCTGGCCCAATCATCGGTCTTCTTCCATGGGTTGCTGTCACCTCATCTTACACAGGTGGCCTTTCTTTAGGACATCTGAATACTGAACATGACCAGGAGAGAGATAGTAGGCCACTTGTGACCTCAAAAACTCTTTTCTTTTCCCCAATTTCTTGTTTGCTAAATAAATCCTGTTGTGCAGGCATATGAAAAAGCATTCAATATCACTTATCAGGGAAGTGCAATTCCAATCCACAATAAAATACCACATCACACTTGTGAGAATGACCTGTACTAAAAACAAGCAAATATACAACATATTAATAAACAGCAAGTGCTAATGTGGATGTGATGAAAAAGGAACTCTCAACACTTCTAGTGGGAATGTAAATTGGTCAAACCACTACGAAAAACTGTGTTCCTCAAAACACAAAAAGTGAAACACTGCAATTCCACTCCCAGGAATTTACTAAAAGGGCACAAAAGCTCTAGTTCAAAAAGAAACCGACACTCTTATGTTTATTGTAGCACTATTAACAATAGTCAATATATAGAAACAATTAAATACCCCCAAATAGATGCATGAATCAAGAATATATGGGAAATACACACAATGGAACACTACTCAGTGATCAAAAAAGATAAACTCATGCCATTTATGACAACATGGATGAAGTTGGAGAGGATTATGGTAAACAAAATAAGTATGAAGGAAAAGAAAAATATTGGATGGTTTCACTTATATATGCAATATAAAGAAGCAAAACGAAGGATAAGGTAAAGAGATAAAACTTGAAAAATGATCATAATATGGAGGTAAATAAGAGGGGAGAAGGAAAGGGTCAAAACAGGGCAGGAGAGAGCACTAGGGACTCTGGTGATGGATCATGGGTGCTGTGTTGGTATGAGAACTATGAGGACTACACCTGAGTGGAGAAATCTAATACTGTCTAAAAATTGACATTGATGTAAGAAAATAATAATAAAATACTTAAAAATATAGGCATGTAATTCGTCTAAGTCACTCAGAAATTTTCATTTTATACATATTTGAAATTTATTTTTGATATGTATTTCTTCTATTATTATTTAAGAAATTATTTAAGTTCAACTTCTTAAATTTATATTCTAACTTTTTCATTTTCATCCAGTACTATTTTATGGAAAAATAAAATAAACCCTGTTGTTGCTGTATCCTGAGCCTGAGTGGTCTTGCAATGGTGCATGTGGGTGAACCCATTGACAGTTACCAGTCCTCCACCCTACTCACTATCCCTGGAGCTCTTTTTGGCACTGTTTAAGCTGTTTTAAAGTCTTTTGTGCTGTTTTAAGTCTACAGATATTTCTCTGAATGAAGAGAAGCAGAAGCCACGCTTTACAAAAATAAGGAGGGAAACATTGTGATTATTAACAAAAGACCTTCACCAATCTACTATAATTTCCTTTTCAGTGAGATTCAATCTTTGCTATACTTAACTAGCCTATTTATAAGTCGTAACAAGTGCTACTTCTCTGTTTCCCTGTATTTCTAAGTACTATTTGACATTATTATTTTTTTATTTCCTCCTATAGTCTGATGTGAGAGTTTTGAATTGCCTTTCCTCCTTAATACATAGGTTTGAGAAATCATGAAGTTACAGTTTAAAGACTAGCACAGTCTGATAAATGTATTCTATTAGAATGATCCCGACTTATGGGAGGGCAGTAGTGATGGAGTGACTTAAATTATTTAAAAAACTACTACTTTTGTGGGTAAATAAAATCAAGGATAGATACAACTTATGTTTACTGTACCTAGTAGGCAAGTCAAACTAAATATATCAGGTGGTCCTGATAACACACCTCTGAAAGCACCATAAATATAGGAGCTGAATTAATCCAATCTGAGGTCTTTTGAACTCCTTGCCCTGGAACCTCAGAGGCTTTCTCCAGATTTTGGCATCTGTAGCAGGAAGCCCTACCAGGAGGAACAGCACTCTCCTGCCCAGGAGCTGGCCCAGAAAGGGAAGTTCCAGAACCCAACACTCGAACCTCCTCTTAGTGATTCATGCTTTTCCCTCTTTCACTGTCAGTTGAGTTGTATGCTTTTAACCAATTTAACATGAATTTCCCCCAGTAACATCACTTTGTGATTGTCTACAGATGGCTTGAATATTAGGTTGTAACCTTTCCATTCTGGTAAGAATCAGCATTTTTGAGATCTAAACTTTACATATAACAATAAAGCAAGTACTCAATAGATACAGAGCTATTATTTTGTCCCATATGTTTAATATCACCATAATTACCAGTTCTAACCCATCTCTTCTTTACAACCAAGTAAACTAAAGTGCTATGAGATAAGAGATTTGCTAAAACATATTGTTATCTTCATAAATGGGATCAAAACACAGCTTCTCCGGAACTTCATCTAATGTTTTTAAAATATGTGCCATCAACCTCCTGTTAACCAGGTGCTATCCTGTAAGTTAGATACATTTGTTATTCTTACCAATTCCTGTTTCAGTTTTTCTTTTCTGGGCACATTGGATTATGTTTTCCAGTCTTCCTACACTGGAAGCATGGATTATCTTCTGGATATTGGGGCATGGTCAGAATTGATTCAAACTAGTTAAAGAACTTGCACCTAAAATATCCCATATATCCCATCCCCAGTCACCTTTCCCTCTGTGGTAACTCTAGATACCATGGGTTAGCTACAAAATGGCAGGGCCCAGAATCCCGAGTCATAATTTGTAGAATATCAATTGAAGGGACTAACCAAGCTTTCACTAGTACTGAGAGAAAAGAATATTGTTTTTTGTATTAAACCACTAATATTTTAGTCTTTCTTTGTTACTTCAGTATAGCTGATTCTATCTACATTGCCTATGGCAAGTTATGGGCTTTCGGGCAAATGTATTTTATCAAGTATGCAGACCTCATATGTCCTTTCTGTTTTCAATGGTGAAACAACCCATGACTGCTTGTAATTATAAGGAGCATTTATTTTCCTCATGTTTCTTTGTTTCTTTGTCTTATCAATATTTAATAAAGTACCATTGCTTTTCATCCTTGTTAATATTTTGACTATAGGATTTCTTCCCTCTATTTCTCTCTTTTCTTCATTTACCTTAATTATACATAAACTCTGAACTTGAGCAAATTTATCATAGACTCCTTGCCTCAGTTTCTTTAATATGAACTAGAAATAATGATTTCCTATTCATTACTCAAGGTTGTCAAAAAAGATGAATGAGTTGATAATTATTAGAAAAGTAGTGCATAAGCACAGAGCATTATGTTATTATTATGTTATTCTCATAAGAGTCATAAAAAGTGTCCCTATGCTGTAGATCTGGGAAATATTATGAAGGAAAGATTTATGATTTGTTCAGTGATTTGTTTTTTCTTTATAAAATTGGAATAATTCCTTTAAGTTACATAGATAATCCACTTATCTTAAAACTTGAAGGCATCTTAACATGTCCACATGAATATTTAAAATGCTTCAGGGCACTGATATTAAGAATTTTCTATGAGAGAAAGTGATTGAAATAAAGAAAAGCACATGTGGCTTTTCTTGCAGTTTCATTTCGCTGTACACTGTGTAGTTGTCTAGCCTAGATATGAATGAAAAACAGTTGTAACGCCTAGGGGCTTAGGAGCCTTGTGAAAAAATAATATGAATAATGGCTGGTCTTGCAAGGAGACCAGAGTTAATATATTTAATTCTTAATAAGGCTTACATTATATTTTAAAGCTGTGTTAATGTTTAACCATAATTAGTCTTTAAGCTTAGGTGATTATTATATTCTTTGCAATCTTCTTGAACTATAACTTATCTGTGCAAGCTATGTTTATTTTCAACTTTAAGATAATCTTAAAATATCCTCAGATATATTTAATCTAAAATCTATTTAACTACAACAATAAGGAGTTAAAAATAGAATGATGGGATTTAACATAAATCATAGTTTCCTTGCTCTATAAATCCACCTGCTCTGTAGAAAAACTCTCTTCCCTCAAGTTTTTTTCATGATTTTGATCATCCTTAGAAATGGGTCAATATCCTCTCTCCAGGCGACTGTGCTTGGCAATCCTTTCTCTTAGGCCATTTCTTTTGGTTCACTGGGACCTATCTTGTTGATATCCAAAGTAGGAGTCAAGCTACTAAGGAGTCTCAGAGGTGCCACCTGCTCTGGCACTGGTGCCTGGAAGCAGACTCTGGGTGATATGATGTATCAATCACTGATGTTTACACCGATCACCCTATCATCCTTGTGTCCATTGAAATTTATTTATGAAGACAACATGAAGAAGCTCCTGCAGTCAGTGCTGCCCAGCACCTAGGATGCCAAGAATAACATTACTATTGGTGAGAGATATTATCATTGGTGACAGCCACGGTCTCCACTTGGCACATAGGGGCTAATATTAGTGTTACTTTTACCTACAGAAATTCTGATAGAGCACCTTGTCAGGTTTTCCACTCCAGTGTTCTTTTTAGTGACACAAATAAACATCATCTGATTGCTAGCAATGCCAGTCTCCTTAGGCTACAACCTAGCAAAGAACAAACCTAATTGGTAATAATGATGCTTTCTTCAGGATCCCTCCTTTATCACTGTTCTCATTCTCTGTCATGTGACTGGCCTCAGTTCTGACTTTCCTCTGGGGATTCATAGCTTAATGTCCAAACTTCTTTATTTTTGGAGACCTAAAAATGGTCTGGACAGATAATGATGACAGATAAATAGGGAACCAAATATTCTAAACTTGACAAAACTTGAGGCATTGATGAAAATCTATGTTGAAGAGTATATATTGAGGACTCCCACCTTTCATCTTAAACAAATCTCTTGGCATAAACCTTTAATTATAGAACTAGATTGGGGGTTACTGGAAGTTGTAGGCATCATGAACATTGAAGTGTGTTTCAAAGATGGGTGCTACTAGAATATATTTAAAGGTTAATAGTAATTAGTAAAATGGACAAGGATGAATGTGCGGGAGGGGGACTGGAGCCCCTGGAGTAAATTCCCGGAGACTTGGGGATGGGGGTGTCCAGAAGGGCACCGATATCAACTGCCTATGGCAGCAGCATGAACTGTTCTGCTCTTTCTTACATTAGGGCACCTGTGCAGCTAGATTTCTAGCTAGCATCTTTCTAGTCCATACTTGGCAAGTTCGCCTCTACTCCTTCCAAATACTAAGAAGGAACATCCTTCCTTCTATTTCCTTGCTGCCATATGGCCAAGACTTCCCCTCATTTGTGTTCAGTCAGAAGCTTTATTATGCAGCTTTTTCACATTTTGTTATTATGAGAGATAATCTGATGATCTGTTCTCAGTTACTCCTACTACATTGGAAACTCCTTGAAGATAGTCCTTACTTTGTTCATTGTTGTAAGATAGAGGTACAATTTAGCATTCTTAATATCCACTGCTGTGGTACACCATATCTATACTGTGCCAGCCTTACCACCATTCATCTCCAGAACGCTTTTTTTTTCCAAATGATACTCTATTTCCAGTAAACATCAGTCCCCTAATTTCTCCTCCTTTAGTCCCTGGCAACCACTAACTTGTTTTTATAGTCTCAGAGTTGCATATAATGCTTGTCCTATAATAGGCACACAATAAATATTTATTCAATAAATGGATAAAGACACTCATTAAATGCTGTTAATTTTCCAATGGGAATACAGGCCAATGTCTTTAAATTTAGAGTGATGATTTCATCTCTATATTAGTCAAGTGAAATTTAATACAGCACAATTTATTCTAATCACACTATGCCCTTATTTGACGAAAGAACATGATGATTTTTAAAAAGGGGCTTAATAAAAGTGAATAACAGTCAAACTCAAAAGATGGATACATAAAAAGTGGTGCTTTCAGATCATTAAAAAACATAAACACAAAAAATTTAATTATCAGCAACCTTTACAAGTACATATAAGAACAAAAACAATCACTGGCTTCAGAAATGCCAAGTAAATGACAGAGTTAGCTATCAGAATTATGGAATCAGGGCAAAAGCAAAAATGCTTACACAAATGGATGTCTTTAGTGGTTATGTTGACATTGTCATTCCATGACTGGGTTACATGTTACTTAGAAAAGCAGTAAAAAACCATAAAGTTAAATCAAATTAAATTATTGGGTTTTAAGCTGGGCACAGCGGTGCATGCCTGTAAGCTTCAGCCTATGAAGTGGTTGGGGCTAGGGATCGTTGTTTGAGTCATGCTCAGGGCAACACAACAGAACTAGTCCCAAAAAATAGCTGGGTATGGTAGTACATGCCTGTAATCCCAGCTACCTGGGAAGCTGAGACTGGGGATTGTTTGAGTCTGTGGTACCCCGGGCAACGTGAGCCTGAGGTTCCATGGGCAAAAATAGCAAAATCTAGTCTCAAAAAAAATTATTGGGTTTTAATGAAAATTAGACTATATTTCAAAAGTAACAGTATTATTTTATATTCTTATGGAGCTTTTATCTATAGTTCTTATTTTGACAAACCCAGAAACTGTGAAAGCTAGTTTTAAGATCCTATTTTTAAACTCAGTGTTACTTTTAATAACATCACATATTTATTGGAATTTTGGGAAAGCATAGGTTTTCTGAGTGTCATGGGTGTCACTGCAATAATAAGTGAATGATAATGGGCAAATCTTTCCAGAACAGCAAATTCCCGTTAGCATTCATGGACACTGGGTTCCTCTGTTCCTCCATGCCTGGAGTGAAGAGGTGCAAATTGGTATAAAGACTGTAGTGTCAGTTCAGCTTTCTCTAAAAATAGATTAATCTCTTGAGTCATCTAGAGAAAAATTAAAGCAAAATGTCATTTTTCTAGTGATAAGAGTTAGTCATGACACAGAGAAAGCATTTGACAAAATCAAGCATTCATTCATGATAAAAGCCCTTGAGAAATTGGGGATTAAAGGAATTTACCTCAATATAATAAAAGTCATCTATGACAAACCTACTGCAAACATTTTCCTAGATGGGGAAAATCATTCCAATTAAGATCTGGAACCAGGCAAGGATGGCTACTCTCCCCACTACTCTTTAACATTGTACTGGAAGTTCTAGTTAGGGCAATAAGGCAAGAGAAAGACAAAAAAGGGATACAAGTAGGAAAAGAGGAACTGAAGCTATCATTATATGCTGATGACATGATTCTCTATATAGATAACCCAAAAAATCCACAGAAAAATTGCTTGAAAAAATAAACCAGTTCAGAAAGGTAGCTGGATACAAAAGCAACAAACAGAAGTTGGTAGCTTTCCTATATGCAAAAAGTAAAATAGAGAAAGAAGAAACCATAAAACCTTCCTATTTACCATTGCACCAAAAAAAAAAAAATACATGGGAATAAACCTAACAAAACATGTGAAAGAACTATACAAAGAAAACTTTAAAAAGCTGCTAAAAGAGATAGAAGATGACATAAGGAAATGCAAAGACTTTCCCTGCTCATGGATTGGAAGAATTAATATCATCAAAATGGCCATCCTACTAAAAGCAATCTACAGATTCAATGCAATCCTGATAAAAATCCCAATGACATTTTTTAAAGAGATAGAACAAAAATTACTGAAATTCATATGTAATAACAAAATATCTCAAATATTAAAAAACCTCCTAACCAGAAAAAAGAGGATGGAGGTAATACAATTCTAAACTTCAAACTATATTACAAAGACATAGTAATTAAAACAGCTTGGTACTGGAACAAAAACAGACAATCAGACCAATGGAACAGAATTGAGTGCCCGGAAATAAAACTACACAGATATAGTCAACTAATCATTGACAAAGGAGTGAAAAACTTCCATTGGAACAAAGATAGCCTCTTCAATAAATGGTGCTGGGAAAACTGGACTAAGACATGCAAAAAAATGAATGGACCAAGACAACTCCCTCACACTATGTACGAAACTCAATTCAAAATGGATAAAATGTAGATGTCAGACCTGAAACTATAACATACATAGAAGAAAACTTGGGCAAAACCCTCCATGAATTACAATTCAGAAATTCCTCTCTGGGAACATCTACAGATGGCAGAAAAATGAAGGAAAACATAAACAGATGGGACTACATCAAACTAAAAAGCTTCTGTACAGCAAAAGCAACAACAGAAAAAGCGAAGCCCAACAGAATGGGAAAAAATTTTTGCCCTCCACAAGAGCAATAGGGTTTAATAATGATCTACAAGGAACTCACACAAGTAAACAAAAGCAAAACAAGAAGCCCAATCAAAAAATGGGGAGAACTAAAAAGACACTCCTCCAAAGAGGAAATACAAATGGCCAACAGGCACATGAAGAATTGCTCAACATCACTAGCAATCAGGGAAATGCAAATCAAAATCGCAATGAGATACCACCTTACACCAGTCAGAATGGCCCATATCCAAAGAACAGGCAACAAGTGCTGGTGAGGTTGTGGAGGGAAAGGAACACTCTTACATTGCTGGTGGAAATGTAAACTGGTCCAACCACTGTGGACAGCTGTGTGGAGGGCCCTCAAATTAATGAAAATGGAACTACCATTTGACCCAGCAATTGCTCTCTGGGGAATCTACCCAAATGAGACCTCAATGTGGGTACAAAGGGAACCTGTGCTCAGATGTTTACTACAGCACCTTTTATAATTGCAAGGACTTGGAAGCAACCTAAATGCCCCCAAACAGAAGACTAGATGAAAAAGATGTGGTATACATACACAATGGGATGTTACTCATCAATTAAAAATGACAAATTCGACGATTTTATGATAACATGGATGTACTTAGAAGAAATCATATTAGCAGAAACAAGTCAGCAAGAAAAAGACAGAAACCAAATGCTTTCACTAATATATGGGATATAGGAAAAAAATAAACAAAAGCCATGAGGAAAAGTCAAAACAAGCTAACCACCAAACTGAAGCACACAACTTTGGGCAAAGGGGAATAGGGGGGAATGGTGGGGAGGGTGGGGGGTTGAATCTCTGGGAGTACAAAGATGTAAAATTTATATATAAATAAATTTAAAAAAAAGAGTCATGAGAAATTGGCACATATTTTTAATGATCAGTCAAGAAAAATCTGGCCAAAGACCTTAGTACTAGAAGGGAAAGATCATTTACAACAAAGTTATGCACATACATGTGTTCTACCTTATTACCTCCAATTTCACAGAATTGTTTTCATAATGCAAAATGATGCTTTAAATTTTAGAAAGCCATTAATCCAATAATTTGAGAAAGTCTTAAAACCACTTAATACTATTAAGTAAAAATCCTAGATTTAAGAGGTAGAAGAGTGTTGAGGTGCCAGTTTTTAAATGACAGGATGATTTTTAGTTCTGTTGCTTGCTAACTGAAGCTTAGACTAAGATCTTTAACTTTTTTGGAATTTAGTGACTTTTTCTGTTAAATAAGGAAATTAACATAGATGATCAAAGAAATCTCAAATTCAAGAAGAGTATAAAATTCATAAAAAGGGTGAAGTTAAACTATCATTTTAAGGGGTTGGGAGTAACCTCAGATATAAGGCATTGAGCTGACTGAATTGCTTCTGAACTACTGTGTTGTATATATATTCCAAATAAACTTAGCTAGAGATATCTGGTTAATAAATTATTGAATTATCAACTGTAATTGACATACTTAGTTTCATTAGATGAACTCAAATACTAAGATATACAGAAGGATTGGTTTCTATTATTCTCAATTTTGAAGCACAAATTTATAGGGCAAAGATTAAGTGCTTTTCTTCCTAGAGATAATGAGAATTGATTTCTTTACCCCCAATCAAATTTTTAAGTTCCATGAGAGGAACTTTAAAAAAAACTGGCTTTTAAATATTGTACTATTTCTAAGTCCCCAAGAGAAAAAAGGTATTATACCATTTAAATGATGGAAAGCTAAGTATACTTTGTTTTACTTTCTTATACAAGTAAATACTACTTTAGGGACCTTAAACTTTAAAGTAAAGAATCAGTCTCAATCTTGACCTTAGTGAAATTTATAAGAATTGAAAATAGAGTTGTTTTTGCATTGGAGGAACCTTGAACAATTTATTTATAGGAGGCCAAAGTTATTTTTTTAAATTAAAGTGCATAGTCTTCCTTTTTTAGTTTTTTTTT
>PVHY01007819.1:0-65147 GCA_004024945.1 Uropsilus gracilis | reverse complement strand
TATATTAGTGAAACCATTTGGTTTCTGCCTTTTTCTTTATGGCTTGTTTCTGCTAATATGATTTCTTCCAAATACATCCATGTTGTTATGAAATCGTCGAATTTGTCATTTTTAATTGATGAGTAATATTCCAGCATGTATATATACCTCATTTTTTTCATCCAGTCATCTGTTTTGGGGCATTTAGGTTGTTTCCATGACCTTGTAATTATAAATTGTGCTGCAGTAAACATCCGGGCACAGGTGTCCTTTTGTACCCATATTGAGGTCTCTTTTGGGTAGATTCCCAATGGAGCAATTGCTGGGTCAAATGGTAGTTCCATTTTCATTAGCTTGAGGGTCCTCCACACCCCTTTCCATAGTGGTTGAACTAGTTTACATTCCCACCAGCAGTGTAGTAGTGTTCCTTTCTCTCCACATCCTCGCCAGCAATTCTTGTTGCCTATTCTTTGGATGTGGGCCATTCTTACTGGTGTAAGGTGGTGTCTCATTGTGGTTTTGATTTGCATTTCCCTTATTACTAGCGAAGTTGCGCAATTTTTCCTGTGCCTGTTGGCCATTTGTATTTCCTCTTTGGAGAAGTGTCTTTTTAATTCTTCTTCCAATTTTTTGATTGGGCTTTTTGTTTTGCTTTTGTTTAGTTGTGTGAGTTCCTTGTGGATCTGTTATTAAACCCTTATCTTTCATGTGGAGGGCAAAGATTTTTTTCCCATTCGGTTGGACATCTTTTAGTTTTTTCTGTTGTCTCGCTGTACAGAAGCTTTTTAGTTTGATGTAGTCCCATCTGTTTATGTTTTCCTTCATTTTTTTTGCCATCTGTAGATGTTTCCATAAAGGAATTTCTGAACTGTAGTTCATGGAGAGTTTTGCCCAAGTTTTCTTCTATGTATGCTATGGTTTCAAGTCTGATCTCTAAGTCTCTTATCCATTTTGAGTTGATTTTTGTACATGGATTAAGGGAGTTTTCTTGGTCCATTTTTTGCATGTCTTAGTCCAATTTCCCTAGCACCATTTATTGAAGAGGCTATCTTTGTTGAAAGGTAGCTTTTTCACACCTTTGTCAAAAATTAGTTGACTATATATGTGTGGCTTTATTTCAGACTCTCAATTCTGTTCCATTGGTCTGATTGTCTGTTTTTGTACCAATACTAAGCTGTTTTAAGTATTATAGCTTTGTAGTATAGTTTGAAGTTTGGAATTGTAATACCTCTATTTTCTTTTTTTCTGGTCAGGAGGCTTTTTATATACGAGGTCTTTTGTTATTCCATACGAATTTCAGTAATTTTTGTTCTCTTTAAAAAATGTCATTGGGATTTTTATTGGGATTGCATTGAATCTGTAGATTGCCTTTGGTTGGATGGTCATTTTGATAATATTAATTCTTCCAATCCATGAACAGGGAATGTCTTTCCATTTCCTTATGTTTTCTTCTATCTCTTTTAGGAGCATTTTAAATTTTTCTTTGTGTAGTTCTTTAACATTTTTTGTTAGGTTTATTCCCAAGTATTCACCATGACCAAGTGGGATTTATCCCAGGGCACAAGGATGGTTCAGCATCCAGAAATCAATTAACATAATCCACCACATCAACAAAGAAAAAAGCATAAGCCACATGATCATATCAATAGATGCAGAGAAAGCATTTGACAAAGTCCAACATCCATTCATGATAAAAGCCCTTGAAAAATTAGGGATTAAAGTAACTTACCTCAACATAATAAAAGCCATCTATGACAAACCTTTGGCAAATATCATCCTAAACAGGGAAAAACTAAAATCATTCCAGTTGAGATCTGGAACTAGGCAAGGATGCCCACTCTCCTCACTACTCTTTAACATTGTAGTGGAAGTTCTAGCTGGGGCGATAAGGCAAGAGAAAGACATAAAAGGGGTACAAATAGGCAAAGAGGAACTGAAGCTATCATTATATGCTGATGACATGATTCTCTATATAGAAAACCCCAAAAAATCCACAGAAAGATTACTTGAAATAATAAACCAGTTCAGTAAGGTAACTGGATACAAATCAACACACAGAAATCAGTGGCTTTCCTTTATGCGAAAAGTCAATCAGAGGAAGAAGAAATCAGAAAAACCATCCCATTTACCATTGCACCAAAAAAAATTGTATCAGGTATTTTCTTAAGGAAACTAGATTGTTCTGTCTTACACTATTTCCTTTTGTATTTAAGGTGAAATTCAAAGTCTTTTCTTGGTTTACAATGTCTGGCATATGTTGACCTTGTCAGACTTCCCAATTTTCCTCCTCGCCAGTGCTGTTCCCCGCCCTGCATATCCCTGTCTCAACTCTTCACTTGGCGGGTTGTACTTATTCAACTTTCAGCTAAATGCCATTTATCAAGGAGGTCTTTGCAGAACCTTCCTCTTCAGAGATGATAGTCCTTCTTGTCTTGGTGAAGGAAGGCCTCTTTGGAGGTGACTGCCGTTGCTTCTGACCATATGTGACAGGGAACTAACATGAAGATGTATAGAACCACCAGATGCAAAACATGAAACTAAGATGCCTGTGAATTAAAATCCAGGAACTTCAAATCCAGTGAGATTCAACTTGCTGAAGCAGTTAGACAAGAGTCTCTACACAGAATCAAATAATTCAGGCTTTTCATCACATGAAGCATGCTTTTCAAGAAGCAGGTCTCTATTCTATAAGTCAGTGACTGTCATTTAGAGTCCTAGACAGGTTTCGGAAGTACTTGTGATGCCATCACTTAGCTCAGGAGTGATTCATGAGAGTTCAGTGACTGCCACACAAGGTGCCCCTCATGTCTGGTTTCCTCTTGGGCAGGAAGCATCACCTAGTAGCAAATGTATCTGTTTCAGTGTCAGTGAGTCATGAGCCCAAAGCTTAGCTTTCCCATGCGTGTACTGACTGTCAAACTTGTGTGTTGTGTTTTTTTGCTCAAATTCTTTTTTTCAACCTGGAAGGAGGCTGTGGTTGAGAGTAAATTTGAACCTTAACATTTTCAAAGAAACTTCCACCAAATTTTAAGGGTGCTTTACATCAACGTAGATGCTCTGCAATATTATATATGCAAACGTGGAAGAAACACTTGATGAACACATTGACTGGAATGTCTTAGTGACTTCTCTTGTGGAAATAGCAAGAGAAAAGGGATTCTGTATCTGAGGCAAAGATAAATGCTATAGAGAATATAGTTTCCTCTAGTCTTTATTTGATCTTTTCATTCTCTCTGAAGACTGTCTCAAAGAATGTGAAAAACTTCAAAAGCAGAATAGGAGCATTCCATTGATACATGGGGAACTTTATGACTTTTTTTTTTTAAACCCTCGATAACCAAATATTAAGGGTGAAATTGGTGGGAGGCAGCCTTCCATATTTAAATACTACAGTGAATTTTAGGTCAGAGTCATTGCACACAAATACTAGTTTGGCACACAAGGGAAAGAGTGCTTTCCAATTCCATTTCTGCTGTCATTTTCCATTTTACTTTAGATTAAAAACTTATTACCTTCATCATCATACTCAAAGGAACACATGGACTCAAGCAGAGCAGATCCATTAGACTCTTATAGCTTTTCCTTGACCTGACGAGTGCAGTGGTTCATTTTTTAATTACATAAAGAATTTCCAAAGTGTCAGATTTAAAGATAATTGGTTATATTTTCTTCTTCCTTTTTCCCCCTAGGATTATGACAGTTTTTTTGAATCAAAAGAAAGCAACACAGTGTTTTCATTCTTAGGCCTGAAATCACGGTTGGCATCAAAAGTAAGTAAATCTTTTCTTGTTATAAATTCATTTTTCTTGAATTGTTCTTAGGGATTGTGGTTGAAGATATTAGAGAAATGCAAATATTGACTCCGAAATTCTTAGCTTTGTCTTTCTCAAATTTTGTCTTTCTCAAAGACTGCCTGTGTTAAAAACATAGGGCAGTTTTATTCTTTCACATTTTAAGTTGATGCTGTATGTTGGGATTTATTTGTGTTTATAATTTAACTTATCTATAATTTATACCCCATTTTTGGAAGAAGATTTAAGGTAGCAAAAAGCAATGGGTGTTTATTCATTGAGTGCAAATTTATTTTATATTTTTTGAATAACATCAGAACCATATTCTAAGACCCTTCGTACGTTTATTTCATTTACATAGGAGGAGAGATGGTTTGCAGTAACCAGTGGTCAGATTAGAAAAAAGACAAATCAGAATGTTTGTAAACCTACTTTATTATGTCATGTCTTTTAGAGAACTTGAAAGACTCAAACTTTTCTGACTGTAGACCTAGAAATATATATATATATATATATATATATATATATATATATATATATACACACACACAAGTTTCTGAAGCAGATGAATTTACTTTCAAAATAAGAAATAGCATTTCTTTTAGGGATTAAAAAATATTTTATTACTCCCTTTAAAAATACCTTTTTAAAAGTCTAGACTCATACAGAAAAATTTTCCTATCACCCAGAGATAACGACATTAATATTTTTGGTATATTTCTTTGCACTCTTTATATAGTACATAGTAATTGAGGTTTTGATTGTATTTCATATTGAGACTGATTTCTAAAGTGTCTATTTTTAACACTGAATTGAAATGAAAGAACATTACTGGGAACTTGGATGTCTGTAATAGGTCTTTTGAGGCCGCCCAGAATTTGTACCATTTCTGGAACACCTGTGGGAGGAAGGCAGAGACTAGTAATAATATAAATTATACACCAGCACCTGCAGTTCATAGCTGATATGAAGTCTTGCTTTGTTTTTAAATCAGCAAGTCCACAGATGGTTGTGGGTGGTTTCTGTGCACAGGTTTTAAACAGAGGCAAACCCACACATATTATATTTAAAGCTATTTTTATAAAGATAGAATATTGGAATACTTGTTAGGGAAATTATAGTATTTTTATAACATGTTTCATCCAAAGATACTAAATAATTTGGATTTCTCTTAACAGAACTGGAAAAACCCAGGGTTGGAGTAATATATTGGATGTATAAGTCCAATGGACATCATTGTTTATGCAAAAACCTTAACAAATACTTGTGCTTGCCATCTTTGTTCTCTTTTCTCCAAAGATGTAGCTGTCTTAAGAGACTCTGCACATTGAATTTTTTAACTCCTTAAGAAAACATTCTTTCAGAAAATTTCTTAGGATAGCTACCAAATTTCTTAGAATACCTACAAAATATGTATTCACATGACTTCTTGGTCAAAGTATTAAAGTCAGTCTTGAGACCATTGCTGTTTACTTCATTTCAGTAAACCATTCTGAAGACAGTAAGGACTGTGACATCCCCACCCTTTCAGCCCAGCCTTTTTCAGGTGGCTGAGTTAGTTCTACCTGAACACATGGTGCTGAAGTGGAAGTCTGTGGTGCAGTATTTCCATCTCACCTTTCAGTCAGGGTCCTAAGAGTTAGTAACTCACATTTCATCTTCATAGACAATATGTGATATCTAAAAAAAAAAAAAAAAAGAAGAAGGATGTGAGCTCTTTCAGCATTTACCCCCTTTCTAATCATAGGGGTGACTCTTAGAGTATGTCAGGTCACCCTCCACATGGCTCCCTGAGAGTGAACCTGCCCCCAGAGCCCACTCACCTGGGTGAGTGGAACAATACTTCTGGGAGGAGTTGCAGCAGTTTTCAATGACATGAGTTTCTTCCCATTTTATATATGGCAGGTTGGGTGGGTGTGATTTAAGTCTGGGCTTTGATCCTAAAACCCAAGGTTTGCTTTATCAGTCCCATAGTGGTGATTTATTGGATTTCCAATGTCTCTGTTCCTGACATTTGAATTATCACAGGCAGGGTGAGTTTTCTTATCAACACAATGTAATAACTGACTTTTAAAATATATATACATATAGGCAGAACCTTAAAGAAGAAAAGTGGAAGATGATGGAGATGCACTTTGGAGCGCCCCCTGGTACTCAGCTCACACCTGCTTACCTAATGCATCACTGTGACAAAGGCCACATGCATCATCAGTAACTTTGCTTGCCATGTAAAAAGTGTTTTTGGAAGACGCGGGTTTAACGGAATTGCATGATTGCTTTATATCAAATCAGAACTGTGCTGGGATTTTTAATTTTTTTCAGATTTGCCTGTCATTGCCTCACTCACCTGGTGGCACTATAACCTGTTATTGCAGGTGCGCTTCCTTAAATCATTAAAAGATCAGTGGGTGGCATCATCAGAGAGAAAATGTTAGATCTGCCCTGGTTGTAGTTGAGGCCAGAATTGTTCAGACCTGTTTCTCTTTAAGCTTTCTGAATTGCATCCTTGAAATTAGTCTACTATGAGATTAGAATCTTGTGGTCAGAAAGGAAAAAAGTAACACTGGTTGAAAAAGGGCTGAAAATTTTTGCTGCAAAATCACAAGTGTCACTGTTCAGCACTTTGCAATAACACCTGCAGAAACAGTTAGATGTCCTAATCTCCTTTTGGTAATGGAAATTCTTACCCCCATAAATCTTTGGAGCTCCTACTACTGTATACAAAATCACTGTTGCAATACTCTGTGATCAGAAACCAGTTACAGGGATAGAAATAACTGCTATTTTGGAAAATATATGCTTCTTTATCTTTTGCAAGGGAAAGGTTTCACTTAAATGCATATGATTGCTTAAAAGATATACTTTAAGAGGTGCACTAAATCAGATAGTAACTTTATAGGAAAATTGTTGGACTCATATCTGAAGGCATTTTCAACTCTAGCAATTTATTTATACTTAAGTGCACATATATTTTTAAATACACTCTCCTGACAGCTGCTTACTGTATTTTGTGAAAGGATTATATTTTTTTGAGAAGGGAAGATCTTAGATATATTTTGTGAAACCTTGATGAGGCATATTAAAAGATACTGATATTGCTGCGCAATTTTAATTTTTTTCCTGCATTACTTTTCATTGGTCCTCTAACTTTCCTAGCATGTATTTCTGGCCAATGCACAGATTTTTCAGAATAATGTAGATACACTTTTCTCATTCTATATATGAGCAACCAGTAAATTTTCAGATCCGCATATGTGAGAGTTACTGTCGGAGAGTAACTCAATTGTACTTGGCAAGCAAAATCTTTGCTCCTTTTGGCAAGAGGGCTAAGAAACTGAACATGTCCACCTTATTCAGGCAGGGGCTACTTTTCTACACCCCTTTCCCTGACTCATAGTTTCAGTTTCTAATTGTCCAACATGGGAACATTCCCAAATAGGATCAACACTCTGAGAGCTGCCTAAAATGTTCTGCTATTCTCAGCATCACAGTGCTGGACCTGCCAGTCAGATTCTGAGCAGGAAGCTGGTAAAAGGTTGAAAGAACAGAGGAATTAAGCCCTCCATGTTCTTCTTCCACTTCCCTTCTCCCCACTCTCACCAGTCCCTGACATGTTGATCATGGGCTATTCCAAAGAACTTGTTAAATGCAGAAGTGAAATCCCAGCCTGAGATTGCAGCCCAGGACTACAGCCAGAAGAAAAGCAGGACACAGATTTCTTCTTACTTGAAACAGACACATGATCAACAGTTTTCTTTCCAAAGAACGTCTTTTTGATATAATGGATATTACTCTTTAGTTCATGTTAAATAAGATCCAGGTCAGATTCCCTATAAATTCCAAGAACTATCCAGGAAATTTTTTTTTGAACTGGATATTTTGTTTAAGACTTAGTTTCTTTTTAAGATAACAGCAATTTTAAACTTTAATATTATAGTTGGCCAATTTAATTACATTTAATCTACTCTTGCCAGTGAGCACCAAGAACCAACCTTAGAAAGTTGAGACTTTATAACTCTAGGATTGTAGGATCAACATGATTTTGACTAGACAAAAAGAGTTACCCAGGCAGATTTATCTTAAAACTTATGAATTAACCTTAGGTTAATTAGTAACCTAACTTAGGAAATAACCTAGTAGGCCCAGTGTGATTTTCCTAAGTAGACTAGATAGTTAGTAGTACTAAATTAGTACACGTCATCTAGCTGCGCCTCACCTGTTTTTCTAAATTAGCAAGGAAATGAGACTAGCCCCAGCTGGTACTATACTTGTTAGGAATTAACTGGAAACATGCTTGCCCAGGCTCTGCAGTGTACTGAGGTATCTGCTGAAAGCATACTTTTCAGAAAATAGTGGCTGTATTTGTACTGCTTTACCATCTGAATTTCAAAAATGTAATGATTTTGCTCTTCCCTTCTTTAACTAGCTAGTTGCCTTTGGTTTTTGATCATTGCTGTCTTTAAAACCTAAGAAAGATATGGATGGGAATTGTAGACACAAATGTAGTATCAAGAATATTTGAAGGCAGAATTTGTATTTCCTGGAATAGGCTTATAGGGCAAAGAAAATATGCTGCTAAAAAATCAGATCACCCTATCTTCAAATTAGTAAAATACAGATTGCTGTTCTTCTGGGTGTATGCAGCCAGTAGAAAATTTAGGTGGGGAAATACTTGTTTTTCCAAACTAGTATTCCTTTAAAATTAAAGAAGTGAAAAGGAAGATTTTTCCCCCTCACACTCTAATATATTTTAGGTAGATTTCTGTTTTATAGACTTCATTCAACATCTCCACATAGATGTTTTTATATTATATGAATTTAATAATGAACTAAACTTATTTTTGTCTTCTGTTATTCAAAGGTACCAAGACCTCTTCCTGTTTTATTTTATTTCCTTGTTTGTTTGATTTTTGTTTTGTAGGGTTTTGTTTTTTTCTGGAAATTTAACAGCTTTTCTTAAGTGTCAGGGTCCACTTTCAGCTGCACAATTACTGTTTTTATTTTTTCCAATTTGTATGTATCTGTCTGATGGTGTTGGTGAAATTTCAAATTTTATATTCAGCATTAAAGGGAAATAAATTCCAGAAAACATGTATCCTGAAAATGGAGTGTCTGTTCCCTACCGTTACACCTTTTCTAATTTTAGTAGTATGTTTGGTTCAAACATATTTGTTCACTGCATTTCTGCTGGCACCTGTGAACTCCATCCATGATAGCTGTGAATTAGTTGTAAAGAGAAGAGCAATTGACCAACCATTTAGGTAGATGCAAGTTTCTGAGTATTGGTTGGTGACCACAGAATCATCTCAGACAATGACCAGGGCCTATTCTGGTTTTAAATCACTTGTCCCATGGTTAGTTCAAATGGATTATTGTGTGATCCATAGCCACAGTGTTCCAGCTGTGAAGCCAGTACCAGTACAGAAAACAAGGATGGTGTAGCCCCAACTGCTGTTAGCAGGCCCCTGTTGATACACTTCTCTGAAAGTAGAAGAAAACATTTCTGAAGGAAGAGTTCGAGATTCATTTCATCACTGAACTATTTCAAACTTTAAACACCAAGATAGAGGGCAAGTGAAGGGAGAGATAAAAAGAACAAGCTCCACATTTTTAGAAACGTGTCAATCATGAGACTTAACCACAGTTACCACCCACTTGTAACCCAGATTTTTAGAGTTTTTCTAGTTCTTCTAGAATTGCAGGTCAGGTTAGTTTCTCATCCTTTCCATCACTGTGTGTTGAACCCCTAGAATGTGAAGGGTGCTGACAAAGCAGACCAACAGTCTCTACCCTCAGGGATGAGAGACTGAGAAGCAAGGGCAGCAGTCACTGCCGAGGGATGATGAGAGCTGAGGTAAGTTCATAGCGCTCCAGGTGATGTTCATCAAATTCTCAAACATTATGTATAATCTTATTCTTTGCTTGTTACAACTATTCCAATTTTAAAAGTATTTCATATATACAGTGGGATATATATATATGCAGACCAGGTAATATATAAATGTATATACGCCTATATACACACACATACTAAAACAAAGAGGAAACAGCCCTTGTGTACCTGCAACTGCCCTCTGAGACTCGGTGCGCTCTCCCTTCTGAAAGAGGGAGCCTGTGTCCTGCTCTCTCTCTCCCTCTTCTTGTCCTTTACCATTTTACCTCCATGTATGTATCCTTTAAATAATAATAAATGGAATTAAACTGTATTCTGGTCACATCCTTTTTATGTTCATTGAAGTTGAATGTTATCATTTTGAAACAAATATACTAGTTTATTTTCATGGCTAAGTGTTATTTCATTGTTTGGAATATATTACAATTTTTCCTATTGTCACTGGATATTGAACTGCTTTATTTGAAATAGGAAAAGGGACTGTTGCTATGGGTATTTTTTTTCAGATGGTATCTTTTTATTTTATGCTTTGAAATTGTATAGATTTTTATTTATTTATTTTTTTGAGACTGGGTCTTGCTATTTTTGCCCGTGGAACTGAAGGCTCACTTGCCCAGGGTACCAGAGACTCAAGCAATTCCCAGCCTCAGCTTCCCAGGTAGCTGGGGTTACAGGTGTGCACCACCACGCCCAGCTATATTTTTTGAAACTAGGTCTCGCTGCATGCCCCCGGCGGGACTCGAACCACGATCCCTGGTTCTGGCCACGGCTTCCTGGGCTGCTGCTTACAGCAAGCGCCACCATGCCCGGCCTGAAATTATATAGATTTTTAATGTGAAGAAAACATAAGATTGGTAATTATAGTGAAAACAGCTTGAAAAATTATATGATCACATTGTTTTAGTGTTTTGACCGCTTTCTGATGCCAAAACTTAATTTGAGATGGAGACTAGGTGGGGTGAATACTAGCCCTGACTATCCTAGTTCAGTTGTTGAATTTCTAGTAAATGAAGTCATTATGTATATGTAATGTTATGAACATTGATTTGTGTGACTTAGACAGTAATGGATATCAACCTGGAATCAAATTGCTATATCATACAAAAAAACATATCATCTACTAGGTAAGGTTCAGTTATATTCCACAGCAACTTACACTCCTATCAGTATACTAGAATTTCTGGTGGTCTAGGTCTTGGCAGCATTTGGGATCATCAGTCTCAAATTTTGACCAACCTGAGGAGCATAAAGTAATATTTCATTGTGATTTTATTTTGCATATATTTGATTGCTAATAAGTTGAATATGTTTACTGTGGGAATCAGTACTTCATGTCTTTTATCTTTTTTTTACTTTTGTGTTTTTAATTATTTTTAAAGATTCTTTATGCTTACCTTTTATTGTTTCTTGTGTATTTAACTATTATTCAAGAGAAACCATCTTTAGAGTAGAAAATCCTCCGCAAATATTTCCAGAAATATAAAACCCTTGTAAAACTTTATTCTATTTGGAGACAATAAAGTTCAATAAATATGTCCTTTATGTGTTTTTATTGTTTGCTAATTTTCAGCTTGTCACCATATCAACCAACATAAAATGAACTGTGGAAACTTCTTTATGCACTGGAAGGTACCTTCTTTGAAGCTCCTTGAAGCTCATGATTCCTGTTACTTTGTAGGAAATAATACCATGGTTTGATTTTCTGCTCCAGAATTTCACCAGAAAGAAACCTCTATGTATACATTATGCTTGTATATGCACATTTCCTGAGTATGTCAACATATAAGTAAATTTACGGGCATAGACCAAAATGATGTTATACTTCAAAGGATGTTTTAAAATGATTTCTTTTAGTAATAGAAAATAGTATACTTGAAATTAACCCTTAGGACAAATGAGATAACTCAACATCATGTGAACATCAGCCAGTGTTGTATAGCAGCAGTGACAGTTTCACATAGTTATAAGAACAAGTTGAAAATCGAATGTAGTCTTATCTTCTGATAAGACTCAGAGGACAGCATTTTTTAACAGACGAAGGACCCTGTGCTCAGATACTAAGTACAAAATTGGTATAATGAATGTCACAAACCTTTTTTTTAAAACAACACTCAATACTTAACTATATGCATCATTTTTGGTTCTATAATAAAATTCACTATAACCAAACTTTCCAAGGAAAAAGTTCTAGTGTAAGTATTTGTCATCATTAATGTTAGAGAAATGAAAACTATATGGAACAGTACTGTCCAGTGTCGTACCCGCAAGCCACATAGAAGCTGAGTAGTTGAAAAGTGCCTTTTTTAAAGACCTAGTTATAAAGAGGGAATCTAAATTATCTGATATTTTACATGGATTTCATTTAACATTTTGGAGTAGTATTTAATATTAAGATATCCTTTGTGAAAATGTAACCACCTTAAAAGCTAAACTGTACAGATGGCTACATTATAGTTCTGTTAGACATTGCTGTTCTGAACCAGCCACTTTACCCCAGCTTACAACAGAGAAGTAAGTACCTTTAAAAGATTTTTTAAGTTTTGGCAAAATTACCCTTCCTTCATTTGTAAAATGACAGGAAATGTGAACAGCTTCTGGAAGATGATTTTCTTTTACCACTGCCAAGATATAAATGCTTTTCTCATTTTGCTTTTTTGTCCCTCTGGCTTAAAGCATGTCTCTGGGGGAAGGTTCTGTTTTCCCCTGGAATAAAGTTAATCTGTGTGTGTTGTAACTTGGGAACTCTGGTCATGTGCTCAGCCTCTTGTTCCTGCATTGTCTTACAAAGTTGATGACCCTGTTGAATTGGTTGAATCTGTGAACTAAGTCATGGTGGCGTTTTGTGTTTTCCCTTTTTGAAAAGGGATTTATTGAACCACAGAGATGCCATCTATAGTCTACAGAACAGTGATGAATATGAATATTAATAGGATTCAGTCCAGATTTCCTAAGATATTCTCTGTATTTGTAAAACTCATTTGAGCTCATAAGAATATATAGCTAATTTGCTGTTAAAAAGGTTTTTTTTTGGGGGGAGGGGTTGGCCAAAGATTTAATCCTTAATTTGCCACCCTGTACAGGCTTTTAAACCATTTTTGTTTCTAGTCTCTTAGCAAAATAATTTATGGGGAAAACCTATGTTTTTGTCATTAAAATAATTGATGGTAGCTGTGCTTGGTAAGTGGAAGGATTTTTCTTTTCTTTCTTGAATTATTTTGTTTGGAACCCTTCCCTGAAATAAGAGAGTGAGTGAATTATAACCTTTGCAAGCTTTGAGATGCCGGCCATCTCAGTTTCCTGTAGCTGCTTTGGATGTTGCTTTGGGTCTCATTGTTTGTCCTTCTAATGAATTATCACACCTATGTAGCCTTGGGAATGCATGGAATAACTTGTCCAAGATAAATATAGACAAATGTTTTTCATGTTAATTTGATTTATTTAGACCATTAATATTATTATCCCCTCTGTTAAAATGTCTCTTTCTCTCCCCCATCAGTTCAGTTTATATCACACATTATTAATATTACTTGTTGAAATTCAGACTCTGGACTCTGGGTCAGTCCACGACTAAGTTAAAAAAATGCCTCCTACATCAATAGTTGGTGCAAAAAGAGACTTTGGCAATGGTCTGGTAGACTAGACCAGACTCATCCTTTACTTCCCTTGCCATATTTAGTGGTCAGCCATGTTTAATCTTCATCACATCCTAACCAACCAGTAGCAGAAGTGAAGGCTAAAGTAATATTTTCACATCCCAGACTAGCAGCCAGAAGAATGACATCAGTTGCAACTTCTTTGCTGTACTCTTTTATTTTGCCTTCTATTTATTGATTATTATTCCCACTCATGAGAAACTGAGTATTGATAAACATATCCCCTGGGCAAACAGTTTTAGCAGTTACATGTTACACAGGTAAAATGACTTCAGCATTCAAATTTGGGAGTTTCTAAAGTCATTTAGGGTACCTCTGCCTAGGTGTGACCATTCAGAATGACTCATCTTTTGGGCCAACTCTACCAAACTTAAGAGTTAAATCTGCGGTGAGGCTGAACAGAGGTACTAATGGAATCAAGTAGATGAAGGCAGAGACAAGGTAATGATAAGGGAATTTGATTGTTGGTGGTATCTGAAAAATAGCTGTCTTTCTGAAAATGGTTCATTTTAGTGGAGAATGAATGATAAACGTTGAAGATCTGTTTTCTCCAATCTGTTTACTACTAAAAACTTTATTAGTCATTAGTCATTTCCATTGCAAGTGCTCTTTATTGGGTTGTATTTTCAATGTCTTGGTACGATGCACATTGTCATTTTTTACTGAATTTTTTAGACCAGTATCCTTCTGTGTGACTTGTAGGAAACAGGAATCACCAAATGAACTCTCCAGCTAAATCTTAAGGCTAATTAGCTATATTTTCCTTTGTGTCTCATGTTTTTTACACGGTGAACATTTGATAAAAGGGAGAATAAGTGCTTTCCTTTTTCAATAAGGGCATATTCATCAGTTACCAGTTACATTCAGTATGTTGTTTAAAAAGAAAAAAAAACAACAGATCATTCCCCTTAGCTATTTAATGTGCGGCGTTTGTTGATCCTGAGTGTTAATATTTATGTCTGCATGATGTTGATGAAAGTGCAGTACTCTGTAATTTACCTGTGAGCATAAATGTCTGCTGTGTAGTAGCTCAGAAAGTGCTTTGTTGTTTTTATTTTAAATTACTTTGTCTGGGTCGACTTTGTATTAGCAGCAGTTTACGTGAATGTCTTCCTTCTACCTGTTTATATTTGTAACACAAAAAATGGAACTTATTATAAGGGGCAATACATGGTTTATTAGTGTGTGTTTGACTATCATAGTTGTTTGAAATAATGACCATGTACTGAAAAGGTTGTTTTTTCTCGTGTCACTAGTAACTTTGATTTCTTGTTGTCTTTTTTCCCCTGACATCAGTTGCTGAGTACAGTGTGTTGTTTCAGTCTGTGACCAATCATAACCACATGGTGATTTAAATGGTAGAAGTGAAATGTGAAAAATTATTAAATTCTATTGAAAGTTACTGTCAGATATAAAAAAAAAGTTAAAGTTATCTTTCACCCTCTAATTGAGGAAGAATACCAAAGAAAGTATAAACTTGAAAGGAAGACTTCAGACCTTGGAGAAGGTCACCCTACAGGAAGGCAGAGAAATGAGACTGGTCTCTAGTTCCAGGCAGACAGGAAGCAACTCACTTGTGTACTAGCAGAACCAGGTGAGCCACAGCCCATCGCCTAGGGAGTGTGTATACGCGTGCACGGCACACCAGAATAATGAAGGCAGTGCAGATAGGGACCTCGTAGTGCATCATGTTGAGGATCTAAGGGTAGGTTATCAATAGACCGGGACAGAGTTGCAGGATCCCTGAGAGACCACATGTTCTGGGACGCCAAACTGAAACACTGGTACCCAGTCTAATGACCCACCACAGCAACCCTCTCAAAGAGGGTTTTCTCCATTCTGCCACCAGCACTCCCTACCAAGAAAGCTGAAGTCCACTCTCTGATCATGAGACACTCCAACTTACTGTGTCCATTGTTAAAGAACATGCACTTTAAGATAAATCTAAGCTTAAGACCTAATAAATTAACACTGGCATGTGTCTTAAGAGAGTTCTCTCAGTGATTTCTCATTTGGAATTAGCTTAATGTCACATATAGGTAACAAGTAAAATTTTGTAATTTTTTCTAATACAATAAGGAAATTGCTGATGTCTTGCTGTCAAGTATCCAGGACTTCATTGTGGGAAACTAGCAGCTTGTACAAGATACTCACCAGCTTCATTAACTCCGTTGTTAATGAAGCTCATGAGTATCTTGTTATAAACACAAATGCTATAGGAAGCATAGCTCAGGGGTTATAACCATGGGTTCTAGTCATCTTTTGTGGTTCTCAGTTTATAAAGCAGTTGAAGTTTTAGTTGAAAGAAAAAGCATGGTGGTGTTTATACTTAAAGCTCGAAAGTATTGAGAGGAACCGCGCTAGTCATCGTGCACTAACCTTAGCCTACCACTAGAATTTCTACTTAATCCTAAAGCAATACCAAGAACCAAGTACTTCCCTAAAGGATATTGTGATTAATTTTTTATTTTTCATTTACTCTTGTGGTAAATAGAAAATTGAAAATATTTTCTACTACAAAGTCTGACCTCTGCTCTCACCCTAAGAGATCTTACCTCTAATGGAAGACAAGACAGGAAATGGAAGGTGCCAGAATGAATTAACTTCAGTGATTATGTGCATTCCCAAAGTCTCAGTCCAAATGATTAAGTAGGTGGAAAGATGGAGAGATGATCCTACCAGATATCCTTTATTAACTTTAAGTGAACCTGAAGTGAAAGAAATATTAATTTTACGGAGAAAGTAATTGGTTTCGAAAGATGGTCAGTTCAGGACACTCAGTCCCGTGTCAGTGCTTCTGTCCACCGCTACTAGACACTTGATTTGCCTGTTTTGACTTCCCCGTCAGTATGGGAGGGTTTTATGTGCCATCAAGACATGTGTACCCTGAAACAGAGTAACAGAGTGCCAGCACTGCTCAGGACTTTGCTAGGGAGAGAGAGGTGACCCCAATGGTATTACGACTTTTGTATTAGGAACTTATAAGCCCCCCTGCAGGAAGGATTTCTGTACAGGTGAGTAGGCTGCAGTTGGGAACCTCTATCCTTTAAAGGAAAAAAAAATTGTCACTATAGCATCATTGGTTTACATCCTTACTAGAGGTTTTTTTGTTTTGTTTTGTTTTTGAGGCTAGGTCTCACTATGTTGCCCAGGGTAGTCCCGGTCCTGTGGACTCAAGCGATCCCCAGCCTCAGCCTCCCAGGTAGAGGGATTACAGATGCCACCACACCCAGCTCTTTAACGAGAGTTTTGACATAGTTTCCCTGTTAGGTGTATCTTGTGGCAGTCTCACTGGAAGCACCCACTGTCCCTGCCACAGTCCATGGTGCTCTCCCTGTCCCCTTCTTTCTCACCCCTCCCTAGACTCCTCCCTCTCTGAAAGCTGATAATCTTTTTTTTAAATTTATTTATAAATTTCACATCTTTGTAATCCCAGGGATTCACCCCCGTACCCTACCCATCATTTCCCCCCCCCCCCCCCCAGCTGAAGTTGTGTGCTTCCGTTTGGATCTTTGTTCAACCTTCAAAAGTTGGTTTTAAATTTTGTCCGTTTCTGACCGTTTTGTTTTTTTCTATATTCCAACTAAGTGACACTGACTCTCTCTTTCTGACTTTACGTAACAGTACTATCGACAGTCGCCAAAATAGGAGACAACCTTTGTGTCCAAAAACAGGTGAGTGGATCCAGAAGATATGTGTATATTCAAAATGGAATATTCCAGTGATTAAAAAAGGTTAAGTCTTGCCATTTGCAGCAACATGGATGGAGCTGGAAGGGATTGTCCTCTGCACCCTTTTTAATTCATAGGCTCTCTGGTATGGAGTTTATATCTATGTCCATAAGTCAGGATGTGACATCAGAACAAGTCCTGTGTCTGTTACCCTTACCCCATATTCCCAGCCCTTGCTCACCCTTAATACATGTGCCAGGAAGGTTTGGACTATTTATGACTTTATGAAAGTATTAATTAAGCTTTCTTATTTTTCTAAAAGCCAAATGGGAGGACTTACAGTGAAAGCAGACCAAAACCTGCTTTTATTATGTAACTACCCACCTTTTCAATTTGATTGATATTCTTTTATATTAGACTGTTTTGTCTTGAAAAAAAAAATCCCTTAACTAGCAGTCAATTCAGTCGCTAGCACAACCTTCAAGTTGTTTCACCGTTAAAGAAAAAGCCTGGTCTTCCTAGGATCCTTATTAATTTTAGCTCTAAAGTCAGAAATCAATATGAATTGCTTTTAGAAGTCTGACAGAAGTCTGCCAGTTTAGCAGTAACTAGATATAGCCCTTAATATGAGCTAACTGCTGTTCAGTATTTTTCTTGGGTAGAGCAAGTGGGTGGATGATAAAAACAGCATGTTCTCTTGTCTTACAATAACCTTGATTATACTCAAAGTTCTTTGCCTAACAATAGCTTTGGTTATATTCAAAACTGTCAGAAATGGCTGCATAAATATTAAATGTACTACTTGGAAAGCTCTCATTTGTGTGTGTACACATATATTTTAGTGGAGATCTGTCTCCAGTTTTAGTTCTATTAAATCTCATCTTTAGAAAAAAAGGAGTGGTTAGGAACATCTTTAAACAATGTTCTTTCCATTATTCAATTTAGATCTGCACCTCGCCTAGGGACTATAACCTAAAGCATCCTTCAGGAGTAAATGGAATAATTACAAACTCAGTGATTGGCGGAACTGTAGAAGCAGCAGTACAACTAAGGATACATAAGAAAAAGAGAAAATTTTAGCGTAAAGAAAATGTAGAACTGAATTGATGGTGGTTGTTATAGGTTGCATGTTTTGAAAACAAGACAGTCCTGAATTTGGCAGTGGAGAGAAGAGGGATTTATAACATCCAAAAGGGGTGGAACTGAGGATTTTCATCTTTCAGAACCTTTCTAAATTCTCCCACCCAGCAAGTGGTTTCAGGTTCAAAATGCCATATATTTACAAGTTGCAAAATTTCAGAATAGGCAAGTACATGTTAGTGACTGGCTAGTGAAATTACTGGGTATTTCCAGAACTCAGTGCACCCACTCTGAGGTTTGATGCTTTCCATTTTCTTTGAAAACCAGGTCAACTCAAAGCAATTCCAACAATGTATGCAGATCTAGAAGAAAGGTGAAATGGTTATGTACAGGAAAGGAAGTTTTTTAGGTGTCTGTGGACTTGGTAATAGTGAATATGTAGACAAAGTTTACATATGAAGTATTTTATAGCACTAGTGTGGAAAATAGAATAAAATGAGAAAATATTCAGGGACATCGTATTTTCTCTTAATTTAAATTTTGCAGAGAAAACGAGTAGAATGAAGGGAAATAATCTGTCAAATGTACATATGTAATATACATAATATGTATTTCCCCAATAGAAAATTTATGTGTGTATATATATGTATGTGCATGTACACACACATACATACATACATAAACATGCTTATAAATCTCCCCCACCCCAACGATCTTGAAAAAAAGTCCCTAAAAGCTTAGCAGAAAGTGTAGGCAGGCTGCCTTTGCTAACAGGACTTGAGTGGTGGCGACACCTAGAGGCTAGAGGACTGAGTTACAACGTGGACTCCCTGTATTTTAAGTCATTCTAGTTACTAAAATAACCTGTGAAAATAGCTGTGAAAAGGAAATCTACTTTAAAAAAAATTTTTTTTTGCATATTTATCGCTTTAAATTGGAAATGAGGGATTGGGGAAGGGGAAACAAATATTTCAGAAAGTTAACCTGAGTCAGGAAGCTGCGTGCTCAAAGTGGTAGGCTTACTTGGTGGAGAGTAAGAGCTGAGACCCGAAGACGATGTGCTTGATTCACCTCATTGTCATCATTTTCATAGTTCTAGAGAATTTTAAAGTAAACGATAACAGCAAATGAGATTTACCAAAAATACCAGTCACAGGCTCTTGGCACCAGTAGGTGACAGAAAATATTTAATTAGGCACAATCTTGTATGTGGTGGAATGATTTAGTGGGGAACCCTCATCCCCTCTCAGATCAGCCTAATTGGAGAAAAACATCTATAAGTGTGAATGGTACTTTGACCAGTTTTTCAAACTGTCACCTTTAGTGTCCCTTCAGGGAGGAAGAGGAGATAGAAATAACATAAAGACAGAGAAGATGAACCCAGAAACCTTTTCCTATTCAGAAATTCTGTAAGGGGATATTGATTGAGTACTGTATTCGTTTGCTATTGTTGCTGTAACAAATTACACAAACTTGGTGACTTAACACAAATATATCTTAGATCAGGAAATCCTAAGTCTAAAATGGATCTGACAGGCTACCGTTAAGGTGTGGGCAGGGGTAGAGTCTTCCTTTGGCTGTAGGAGGGAATTCTTGTCTTATCTGGCTTCCTTCTCTGACTCTGAAACATTTTTTTCTTGCTCTTAAAAGGAAATTACCTTGGACCTACTTAGAGAATATATTCCCCATTTTGAGATCATTAATTCTATTTGCAGAGTCCCTCTTCCCAATGTAAAGAAACATTTCATGGTTACCAGGAGTTAGAATGAGAATGAGCACATCTTTAGGAGAAAGAGACATTATTAGGTAGGTCTTATTCTAGTTATCACAGTAGGCAGACAGAAGAAGATATAGGTCTCTGCTTAGAATGGGATGACTAGGAGGTTATGCAAATACATCAGATTTTCTAACATTGCAAACAGTGATAATTATAACTAAGAGACTGTCTCAACTGAGGGTATCACCTGGCTTCCTGATCTAGGTGACCTTTGACCTACTTTTGAGAAACCAAGAGTTAGAAGGGTGAGAAAGGTAGTTTCAATAAGAGCAAATAGTATGTGTAAAAATACAAAAATGAGTAGCCAGTTTCCATGATTAAGATGTTAGTTGTGTTTCCGGAGGTGAGGTAGAAGATGAGGCTGAACCTAATAGCTTAACTGTGTTGTGAGATTGTCTTCCTATAATAATATTTGTATTAAAATTTGATTTAAAAAAGGATATTCTCTCATATAAATATTACTTCCCAGGGTTTGTGATGATGTAGGAAAACTATGTACAATTCTCATCAAACAGCTAAATGTATTTTAATCTATCTTTTTATTAGCCGTGTTAATGATAGGCGGGAAAGGAGCCATAAAGTCATAATAAAGATAAGCAATTGATAATCCAATGGAAAAATTAAAAGACAGTATCTGGGAAAAGATGTATAATATATTTTTCATAAAGCTCTTAATATAGTTCTGTTCTCTCACCATTGGCCTTATGAAAATTTTAGTGAGATTTTCATTAAGGAAAAAAAGATTACCGTGGTAAAGACCTAAAGGTGAATTGTTCAGAAATGTGAAACAAATGTGATATTATTGAACCATTTCACACTAAAGAGCTTGTAAAACATCTATTTCCTTACTATTATGGAAATTTTATTTGATCTTTATCTTTTGAATATAGACTAATCCCCAGCTGGTGTTTTATTTCACTTACTGACAAAAGATAGTAGAAATGTGACCAGAAAACTGGGAAGATCACTGGAAGGAGGTGAAGGTTTGGAGTAATTAAGGTATCTCTGGCGTGTGTGGGGCATTGTCAGGAATTTCAGCTTTAATCTTAAATGGGGACCAGACTGTGACCTGCTTTGGGATTTGGACATGAATATGAAACTTTTGCTACTCAAACTGTGGTGCCAGGAGCTGCCACAGCACATGGAGTTTACTGGAATCTCCATATCAATCAAAATCCCATCTAATAAGCTCCTCAGGTGACTGAATTCATAACTGAGTTCACCTGGTGTTGAATCTCCCTTCCAACCTCTTTCCTTAAACCCATCTCATTTACCACTCCAGTACTCCTTGTTAGTTCACCTAGTGTCCATTATCACCATATACACCTGTAGCCAACTACAGCCCAAGGATAACCTCAGAAGTGAGGCAAATGGGACCAGCCTGGTTTGCTAAATTTGAGCGATGACAGCAGGCTTAAGAACTGAAGTTGACTCTGGTTCTCAGGACTCCCATTCTCACCAACTTGGCTTGAGTCTGTGTCTGACTTCTTTCCACAGAGACAGTCTTCCGCACTGAAAGAAAAACAATGCCCACTTCATGATGGGCCATATGTCAGGCATCAAAGAAGGCTTTGGCCAGTCTGGATCACATGCCTACTCTACAGGACAGCCTACCAACCACACGGAGGGGGGAGGGTGATTGGGAGAAAAGTTGAAAGGCTGAAAGAAAAGTTGGGAGGCTATTACCACATGACAGAAATGATGCTGAGCAGATGAAAATAACAGATGTCAACTACATCCCAAGTAATGAGTGATGTTAGCCACTTGGGAATATTCTGAGCTTGATCAAAGTCACACAATTTGAGAAGCAATAAAATTTGATTTAAGGCAGAGTCAGGGACTTGACAGTATGAGAGGACATCATAACTGACCTGCCCACATATAAGATCGGAGGGAATGTGAAGAGAGCGGCAAAGAGCAGACAGCTCTCAGTGAACCCCAGAAAGGACCTAGACAGGGTGATGCAAGTACTCTCTAATCAGCTAGTTGAGCATCTACTATATTCTAAACCAGTTAGCTTTATAACACTTTGATCATAGGCCACATTGAGAAACACCTCACCTATCAAAACCCAATATATGTACACACGTACCCAACAAATAAAATAAAACTGTAGTACTGTTTTTCATGTACAGTGCTTAACATTTTCTTGTCAATGTGTTTCATATCTTTAAGGTGCCAAACCTGAAATTTGTAAATGCTGGTCTAGGCAACACCAGTGCCAACTCTCAAATAATTTACTACCCAGTTCAAGCCTCAGAACACTTCTGAAAAGGATCCAATAGCACAGATGTTAAGCTTTGCTAGTCATATCCAGTCTGGTATAGATTTCTCTCTGCTTTTCTTTTTAATACTTTCATTCTTGGCTTGAAAGTTGTTCACTAACAGTCCAAAGTTTGGATATACTGGTGGACTAATAGTCTAGCTAATTGCCCACATGAGCGGGCACTTTGTTCAAGTTTGTAGTAGAGACAGCATTCTAAGAAAATCTAATTTCTCCATTCTGATGCTAGTTCTCTTTACACCACCTCTGGACAGAATATGACTTTCCAAGCACATTGTCCAGTGTCTACGAAAGCATGTACTAATCAGAAAGCACAGCATTCTGGTTTTCTGAATAGCTGTTTCCTAATTTCAAGTTGGCAATCTAATTTTTACATCCTGTGTATTTATGGAAAATGTTTATTCAGTAAATCGGCTCAGTTCAGCATCTACTGAAGAGCCTAGTTTGGAGGTTGTATTCCGAAAGTTGCTCATCTGAGTGGTCACCAACCTGGTAGTCCCCTCTAGGAAGGCAAGCAGCTTCCTTGCTCCAGGATTGCCTATTTAATTGACTGACAATGGCTGAAATCTAATAGAGACATAGAGTTCTTGGTGCCAAAAGGGCAAAGAACTTGGGTTTCACTCCCACCTCTTATTCGGTGTCCTTTGAGAGGTTATTTTAATTCTCTAGCCATCTCTGTACATGCAGACTGTCTATAAAGGTGACTGCCAACACATTTTCCCAGTCATGTACCTGGAGGGCACATGCCTTAGCAATAGGCTGTCTGCTTTCTCTGTCATTGAATCTGGGCTGACCTCGTGACTTGCTCTGTGTATGATGGGGTGTGTATGATGCAGTACTAATTCCAGACCTGGGTTGTAAGGGACTGGGCAACTTCAGCTTCCATTCTCCTGGGCTCCAGCTGCAGAGAAACCCAGCAAAGAAGCTGAGACTAGACTGCTGAGAAATCACAAACCATGTGTGAAAGCCGGCCAGCTCCCCACCGCTGTGCCAGGCACATATAGGTCTTTGGGGTGTATCAGCTCCAAGGGACCGCTGACTGAAGGCAACCATACAGCTAACACTAAATGGGCAGAACTACCCAGCTGAGCCCATCCATCCCATAGAATCCTAAGAAAAAATGACTTGTTTTACCCCAGTAAGATTTAGGTTACCTCGTTTGATAACTGAAACATCACACCACCTCAGGCCTTCTGTTTTCTTAATCCTCTCTCCAGCAAAAGACTTCAGAACTCTGCTCCTCTCTGCATGGGAGGACAGCAGAAGAGGAGTGAAGATAACTCGAGCTCTCGCAGTAATCCCAACTACCCTTTCTCTGTTAAGTTTGGTTGGACTACAACTAACAAAGTCCTAGTTACAATGGTTCAGTAGACAAGGATGTTTATCTTCCTATCATGCCTTCAGGTACTCTGTGAAGTAACTGGTCACAAATAGCACTGAATGTCATGACTTTCACCCCTTTGGTCAATGAACATGCCTTTTTCAATGGAATGATTCTATAACTTCACCTCCCCCCCTCTCCAGCTGGTATTCCCAGTTTCATGTTGGGTTAATGATGCTGTCTCTTTCAGAGCCATCACATGCTAACTCTGATTAGTGCACTTGAATTTTAGTTTAGAGCACCTTCAGGAAATCTCCCCACACTTAGTTATAGCAGTCTAGTCTCGGTCCTGCTACATCAAGTTTGCAGACACCAATGAAGGAAAATACCTTTCTGGAAAAACCAAGAAGCCTATGATTAGATTATCTACTAACTAGCAGAGCTGGATTTATTCGTGATTGTGAAGTTTCAGGTCCCTCCCTTGCTTACTCCCTTTTCAGGTTAGCCCTGCACTCCCAAGAGCTTATGTTTGTATACAGTAACCATAAGAGTAGCTAAGATTTTTGTGCTTTCTCTTCTGATGTACTTTCTCAGCCCTCCTCTTGTGTGTGTTGAACTCACCATAGGCCAAACTTTTGTGTAAGAAGAAGCTGAATTGGAGTATATATAGTCTGAGAAATGTTTGTGTGGTTCACAGTCACTCCATGTGACAAACTGGTGTGGGGTAAGTGCCAAGAACACTTCTACTTGCCACTTGCTGATAGGCAGCATCATAACTGGGAGCCAGATACGGAGCCAGAGGTGAAACTGAATGGGGAAGTTAGGCTGGGGGTAAGTAGCTAGTCAGGTAGAGGAAAGGTTCCCCAACCCAGAAAAAACTGATGGTTCAGAAAATCCATGCAATGCCTAAGCAAGAGAACAAAGCGCCTTCTGGGAAAACAGCCCAAAAAGCCTAGGAGACCAATCATGAAGAGACATAATGCACAGATATCCAGTGTCCGAGCCCTCACCCCATACCCTCTGTATTCATATAAACTCTTGCTTCTTGTCTCCTCAGTGACACCCCCCTAGGAACCCATCTCTGCTCGGGGAAATTTCCTGTCTTCTTATGTGATGATAGATCTCTTGCTTTTATGCCTAACTCTGGTCTCAATATTGAATTCTCTCCCCATTGAGACAAGAACTGAGAGCCCTTGGGGTTTGACTCCAGGCCCACATCATCATTGTGCTACCACTGCTGCCATTGAAGTGCTTGGGCATGGAAAAAAACAAGGCTTATAATGTACAGAGTCATAAGATGATCTGTCTCCCAAGTCTGCGTGTCAAGTGGTACACAGAGGGTTTCATGATACCTCATCGAAAGAGAAGTTCTTTCTGGTCAGGAATGTAGGCAGTAAGCAACATATGTCATTAAAATAGCACATGCATTTTTTTCATTTCTTAATGAGAATTGGATAAAATTAAAACAACAGGAATTCCCATGTCTGTAAGTCTAAGATATAGCAGGTTGACATCAAGCACCTATTTTATGCATTCTGATGTATCAGACTGGGTCTTGGCAATTATGATGCATCGTGTCTTGAGGTGATCTGGTAGTTCCAGATAAAGCGCCCTACAAAATCGAGTGTTATCAATTCAATAATGTTGAGAAGTTTTGAAATGTTCTTAAATCTTATAACACGTATATGGAGAAATGTCACAAAAAATATATAAATGAACTATAACAACAGTGGGTTGTGGAGTTAATTTTTACATCAGTACATGATTTAGATACAATCAAAAATGTCAGAAAATGTATGATAGAGATGTGCTTGATATTTAATTATAAGAAATAGGCTGTTTTGGGATTGAGGATGTTCACCCTTTTAACAATTTTTACGATGTCTTTTCTTAATTTTATATATACTTTCATACCTGCTTTTTATTATTAATTTCGTATAAGTTTATAGTCCTTTGAAATTTGCAATCACCCCAGAACACAACACAACAAGCAGCTCAGTTAAATAAGAATAACCTGTTTGACCAGAAGACAGGGCTTAACGGTGTATGGCTTTAAGACTGACCTTCAAGATAGCACTTTCTGGAATTGCAGGTGTATTTTTACCAGAGCTATAGAAAACTGGGCTGCCTGGCTGTGTGGCAAGTATCTATTTTGGGGTGGTCTGTCTACTGGAAAGCATTATTTTGCTAATCTCCTGAGGATTGTTGTTGTCTCTTACAAGGACAGGTTTAGTCTGTTGAATTCCACTTCTGTCAGCGTAGGAAACTCCCCTAAGACAGAGCCATAGCCAGCTACTGCTGAGGCTGCAGCTACCTATCCTTCTGTGCTTGTCACTGGCAGCTCTGCCGTTACTCCCCTTTCTTTTTAGCCAAAAAGGGAATGCTAAATAGTTTCATGGTTAAATTCCATCTTTAAGCCTATCTTTATTCCATGAATGGTGAACTTGCTACATCTACCTTCATGCTTTACTGATGCTTTACCTCATTTCCTGCTTTCCCTCAGAGCAGTTAAATTTTAAACAGAGAAGAGATATTTAATAATCAAGAATAATTATTCTTTAAAATAAGTTCTCCATTTCATTGGAAAGAATGTTCCTTGGGCACATTCCACTGCAAATGGTTAACAAAAAATGTTTTATGCACCACCCTCTAAGTAGGGCTCTGGAAGCAGTGCTCCTGTCACTCTCATCCAAATGACTTTCTTTGTTTTGACAGTACACCATTGTTGAGCTTATGGACTGAAGAAAGTACTAGGAAAACCATTGTCCGCTCATTACTATTCACTGCAGGGACTTACCTGAATATCATGATTTAAAAAATAACCTCTTAAAGAAACTTGATCTCATTTAAATGTTTTATTTTCATCTGAAAGGTGCACAAATACTGTTTTCAAGTTAGTAATTTGTCTTCTTTGATGTTTCACTCATTCTTTGTTTTTGAACAGTTTCCTGGAATTGTTATCACTAATTGTAATTGCCTAGAGAATTCCATTAAAGAATAATTTGATCCAGAATGATTTAACAAATCCACATCTTTTAAAGGAAAATAACCAGTTACATTTATTTTTATTTTAGCTACTTATCTTCCCTGCTTGCAAAAATAAATCATGTGACACTAGAAATCATGCATCTGTACCCTTTAGTTCTTCATAGAGTTTAATTCATCTGGTATAAACACCCTACTCTAAAGATATTACTGTAGAGACATTATAATGCATGGCCATCAATACTTGTCCATTCTAGTTATTCATGTAGTTGAATTCATTAGCAAAAGTCTTGAACATCTTCTAAAATATAAAACTGCGGTCTATATATTCTAATCATTCACACTAAGTCTTCTTGTACTTGGAGACAATCTATTCACAAGTGGTAGGTAGTGGGTAGAAGTTTTTGTGAATTTTTGAAACAAGTTCATTTTCTCAATTACACAGTCAGTCTGATAATTGGTAATTTTTGTATGTCACATTTGCAGGAGGCCATTTTAATGATGGAATAGTTTTTACTTATGATATTGTCCAGTCATTTTATTGTCACGATAATGGTAAGGTCTCTTACGGTCAATAATGACAAGACCTCTGTGTCAGACGAAACTGACCTTCAGGTCATTCATTCCAAACCAGTCTGATGTGCTCAAATCAGGGGTAACTGGTGTGACCTTGAAGTCTTCTCAGCATATCACTGTTGGAACAGAGTGACTCCTAGTGGAAATGATATACAAAGCTCCATCTGCTAGTAAAACTAACAGCACTGTTATTCTTCCATTTATAAAAGATAATTTTGTTTAATTGTATGTGTCAAGGTTTTTAAGGCTGTCATCAACCTGAATAGTAAAATTCTTGGTTCTTAAAAGCACTATTGAAATGGTAGCCTCTGCTATTTAACGTTTTTGTGAAATCTCTGAAATGGTAATTCTTAGGCTCCTTTCATTGTCACAGACATAAACCTTAATGTGAGCCCTGAGCATCCCTTAGGAGGGTCGTCCCAAGCTTCACAGCCAATCACTCTGTCTCATTATTATGAGGTGGTGGTCACCGACCAGTCACTCAAGGTGAGGTTGTAGCAGCCATTTCACTGATTGCTGTTACACTAAAATGATCAAGAAAAGGAGTAAAATAGAAAAGATAATGAAATTGCTGTGTATTTAGGAATTTTGCCAACAGTAAAGATATTTTATTTGATTTGCTCTTGTGCATTATATTTCCTCTACTCCTTTCTCCATGGGAATTTGGAAAGAAGTCTAGAAAGACTATGTCAGGAGATAGTAAGATTATTACTCAGAACATTACTCTCCTTCCCATTCAGGGGTGATGATTTTAGCAAATATTCTCTGAATCTCTCCTAAGTTTCTTTCCCATTTTTATTCTAGTCCTTTATTTAGGAGGTGAGGGAGAGATCTCTCTCTTTCCCTTGTTGTTTAGGATACTTTTTCTTAGGAACCAGCATCTGTGCTGATGGTTCTACTCATCATCTTGTCAAAGAAGTTTGTAGGATCTTTGTGAAAATGCTATCTGCGGCCAGCAGAAGTCAGGACATGATGCACCTGAATTCACTTTTTTGGTTGTTCAATTCCATCTTTATTTTTGTACTTTTGTCATGTTTTGTTTTCATAAGTTCTAGACGATATGTTCATGGGACTCTTTTTCCTCTCTTGTACGTTTAACTGTACACTCTTTCATGCTTCTCAGCTCTCGCCTATGAAAATACCATCATATTTTCCTTTGTGGTTTTCAGTTTGTTTTGCTTTATTGCTTTGGCAAATACCAGTCTCCTATCTGTTCCCTTTATGTGAACACTCTAGGTCTTTCCACTGTCAACCTCACAAACCTTCAACCTGGTTTTCAAAAACTTTCTGAAACCATTGTCCCTGACCAATTGTTCTTCATCTCCTTCTTCTACCATAGTACCCACCTGTGTCAGCCTGGCTGGTCTCTCCTCTCAGAATGTGCTTTTCTTCCACCCAGTGCTTGGTCCATCCATTACATGTCCATTTTCCAATTGGGAGGACCTCTCTCCACCTCCCCTCACTCCAAACAGCACTCAAGCTCTCACACAAGTCCTTCCTTTCTTCTTTTGAATTCCTTTCTTAACTATGTCTTCTATTATTAGCTCAGTCTTTTCTGAATGACTCTATAGTTTGTTTCCAAAATTTTTCCTTTGCCACTTGATTATCACCAATAATCCAATATGTTTCTTCACCTCTCCAAAAAGAATACGGATTTTGGAGAACAGGAACCACAATGTAGGCTTCCATTCTTCTTTCTCTTTGACTGGAGCAGAGGACTTTCCTATGGGGAGACCCTCAATAGGTATTTTTTGAGCAAATGACTAGCAACATTTGGCACTAGATCATCCTGTATGGCAGTGGACATTTGCCTCTTGGCTGACAGGCAGCTACAGGGATCCTCACCTCTAGTGACTGGGGCAGCATTTGAGCAAGCAGTGGTTACCTGTTTGGCTGGATACTTGGAATTTGCCTGCCATGGGGAAGTCCTTTGGTCCTGGCTGCAGGTCACTGATACTATTCCCCCCCGGTCCCCTATCAGTGATATTATTATTCTTTCCAAATATGTTTTACTTACAAATTCCTCTGTAAAATAGTGCTCATTCATCTGTTTCCAAAGTGTTCAGAATCAACTTCTTAATTATATAATTATACATACACTACATATATATGTATGAATAATACACTTATTATGAGCAGAGACTATTTTAACTGTTGTATGGCACGTGTTACAAAATGTTTTTTTTAGATCTTTGTATGTGAGCCTCCAAATGATCACTATCAGGTATAAAGTATAAGTGATGTTCCGCAGATTGCTAGAAAGGTTCGACAATTGGTTGCCTGATATAACAGCTTCCTACTACCATCATCAGTAAAAATTTTACCACTTTACATTTTATATAGATTGTTTTTCCTGTTAACTATTTCTGTATGCCTCTCACCACCCTCCAGTCTTCTAAATATCTTCTGTTTTCTCCTGGTACCCCAAGAGGCAGCTTTGCTTTAGTTGCAACCCATTCCTGTCCTCCTGCTTTGTGATATGTGGTTTGCTAATTATGTCTCTTGATATTGATGGAAAAGTACCGAAGCTGAAAATTCCTTCTATAAAGGGCCAGAGTATAAATATTTTAAGTTTGCAGGCCATGTGGTCTCTGTAGCAACCACTCAAATGAGCCACCAGCATGAAATTAGCAACAGACACTATGTAAACAAATAAGGTGGCTGGTTCCTACAATCCACTTTATGGATGCTGAAATTTGAATTATGTGTTATTTTCATGTATCATGAAAAAACATTCTTTAGATTTAAAAAAAAATCATTTAAAAATGCAAAAGCCAATCTTAAAGCTAAGATTGGTTTAACAAATACAGGTGGTGGAATAGGTTTGACCTCCTGACCTCCGGCACCATATATTAAAGTGCCATCTAAACATCAACCAGGACACTTTAATTAAAGGTCACATTGGCTTGACCCCAGTTCCCCAGACTGTGGAATTTTAATGCTGTCACAAAAGTTCCCGTCTGTTCTCAGTGTTCTCACGACCCCGTTCGCTTCCTGCCTCCTCCTTCCCCACATTTGTTCTGCACCAAATACAGTCCCTTGGCTGAGCTCCTCAAAAAAGAACCCACCCACAAGTCTTCTGGAACAAAACAGACTATACTGAAGATTTCGGGGGAATTTGTCCTAGAAATCCAAGCCATCACCAATGGAATTGTGACATTATATTTTTCAAAAGGTCATCATGTCACTTCACCAATATTTTTCTCCCCAACAAGTATTGTGTCTTATTTAAGAAGACTGGTTCAACTTTTTACAGCAGTGTCTTTTCTCTCCTTCTAAGTGTTAAGCATTCATTCTCTCATTCATTCAATGTTCTTTTACTGACAGTCTAATAGAGTCCAAAGAAACTTCTTACAGTGACAGAAATGATCTATATTTGTGCTGTTCAATGCAACGGCCACAAGTCACTCGTGACAACCAAACACTTGAACTGTGCCTACTGAGTCACAAGAAAAGAATTTTAAATTGTTTTTCATTTAAACTAAATTAAAATGTGCACAGATGATTTGTACTGGACAGCACAGATAGAGTATATGCAGGCCACTTAGATGCCTCTAGAAACCTTGTTAATACTCAACTCCTAAAATGTAGGATGGAGTTAGGACTGGCCCTTTGCTGTCAGTGTGCAAATTTAATTAAAACTCCACGGTTTATCACAGCTGCCTTATAATCAATAAAGTTCAAAGTTCTCACTCCACTCTTCATTCCTGTCATGTAACCAAAGATAGTCCCTGACTCTAAAGGTTTTCTCCTGTTTTCCACTTCAGTTGTACACAAATGCAAAGGTTCTTTTGCCCCCAAGGGCATATTTCTCTCACAAAACACATCTTCGGCCTGGTGTCCAAATGCTGTATGGATTCCAGCTGTTTCTTTACCCAGTACATAAACACAACAGCTGGTCTTTGTTTTTGATGCCTCTCCATTTAGGCTAAATATTTCATCTTAAATACTGATTTAGTGTGTTAACACAGGCATGATCCATACGGAAATCATCCTGTGGAAATCCTGATGGTATGTGTACAAAAGAACTGCTCTGGTTGGATTAGGGTGGTTTGGCAATAATACTGGGCTATTTCTCAGAAATGTTGATGGATGCTTAATATAATCACTGTAAGTCAACACAGCTCCTTGGTGAAGCTGAACTTTTGGCATTTTCACAAGGATATATTTAATCCGTGTATTACCACAAAGCTGGAATCACTGACGCCAGGCCAAGTAGAAGAGCCTGCCGGAGAGTGTGGCTTTCAAATACATGTGCAACCTGGGGAAACCTGGGACTACAATGACAGAAGTGTAATCCATGTTGGAATTCAGATGGGTCCAAACAAGATGATAGCTAGGAGAGCCAGCACAGCACGTTCAGCATATTCATTATCTCTAACCTTCCTTACTTGTTTGAGTCACTTAGCACGGGGTAGGAGTATAGAGTTCAAGATATGAACTACTGTCAATGACTTTCCAAATGAAAAGACAGATTGGATATAAAGTCCTCAGTTGGGGGCTTGTCACATAGTAATCACCTCATGAACATCCTCAACTTTGCTTCCTGGCCTTTATCCAGTCCCTTGAGAGATGCTACATTTCAGGCACCGTCTCCCAAGGTAGCTGTGCCACATGACCTGCCTCTGTGGAACAGAGGTGCCCTGCAGGGGTTGTGAAATAGGAAAGAGGTAACTAGGGCACTATGTGGCCCCAGACAACCTCATAAGTGGTAGGAAATGGCATTCTACACTGCTCTTTTAAGTGTTGTAGACCCAGAAAACAATGATGTTTTTTCAGAGAATACTCTAGGAAACACAAGCTCCAATTAAAATGATGAAATGCAAGTGAAAATAATCTACCAGAGTCAGGAGAAACAACAAATTGCAGAATTAAAGTTGGATATCGGACACCAGAATATAAAATCAAGTATTTAACAGACTTAAAGAAATATAAATCGTGAAAAATACGAGTGGGACAACATGGCAGAATGAGCAAGTAGTTTAATACAATAAGGCTTACAGAAATAAAAATATAATCATCAAAATGAGAAACTGTAGGTATATTAAATAACAGGCACAACTTAAGGGAGGTTTATGAATTAGAAGTTACGTCAGAGGAAATCACTCATTAAAAATATAAAAGTTAAGAAATATAAAAGGTCTAAAGTGAGAAGGTTTAACTACATTTACTTTAAACTACAAGAGTTTAAGAAGTTTAACAGAATGGAGGTAAGGCAATATGCAAGAAATCACTATTTTCCAAAATTGTAGAAAGAATGACCATTATAAGTTTTCTATAGTCTAAAAATATCTTGCAATATCTAATTAAGTTGTCACAATGTCCTCTGTAAATATATATTACTTCTAAAATCAGAAAGTGAAACAACCACTGTTCATTGCTATGAAATTTCTATGACCAGAGTCTGGTACAGGCCCTGTTATAAGAGAGATGATCAGTAACTATTCATTGACTTCTGGCATATTTGATTCATTTATTGTTTACCTATCAGCATGATCCTCAGGTAAGTAATTATCAGTGGCTCTTTCATGAAGAATTCCTGAACTTTTTAAGGTAAAAACAGATCTCCAAGTTGCAGAAAATATAATCAATTAGGCAAGATTTTGCCTTCCAAAACTGAGTTTTCAATAGTTGATGATGAAGATGATACAAAAACTGATGAGAATCATAAAAGAGAGGATCACAAATATTGGAATATCAGGACTGAAGATAGAAAAGATAAAACAGCAAGACTTCCTTTAGCATATCACTTAGTGTTTAGGGATTCCTAATGAGATAAATTGGAAGTTATTATAAATAGCAATGTGCATAGCATTTATAGTTTGTAGTAAAGAATGATGCCCAAGCTAATTTAGAGTAATTTGTTTATACTTCTTACTCCATATGGTCTTCATTAAGTTATTCTCAATTACTCTTTTTGTGATGTTTATTAAAATTTGAATTAATGAGCTTCTCTAATATTTGTCTACAGCAGATTGACCTCAATTGGTGTGCTAATCATGCCTTTTACAGTCACGCACCACAGAACGCTAGTGGCTTCAATTCCTTTTGCCTAGTGATGTCATTGCTATAAAAAACTATGGTCTTTTAAACATAGTTAAGCATAGTTTTAAACATAGTTAAACACTATGGTGTTTTAAACATAGTTAAACGTAGCCATGTTTTAACTATTTAAAACACCATAGTGTTTGAAATCGAAAATTTTGCATATACACAATGTTGACCACATCTCTTAATAGCATCATTTCCCCTTGCGTTTGATTTAAGCTCGTTTTGTTCATCATGGCCCATAAACATACAGAATCCACTGTTAATGTTTCCTTCGCACCACAAAATCACTTAAGAACACATTTCTCAGAACGTATTCCAGTTGTTAAGCAAGGCATGACATAGTACATTGACAGGGACTGCCCCTTCTGTGGTTAAATAATTCCTAAAGAGAGCAAACAACTCACTGGTACCACATCCTCATATGCAAAGCAGCCAATACTTGTCTCATGCCCCTCCCCTCCTCATTTATTGGATTTGCACATTCTGGGTCACTAGGTACCTGTCCTAATCACCTCAAGATCAGGGACCAGATAACCAGGTACAGCCCCTATATCCTGGAGCCTGCTAACAATCTTCAAACCAATCATTTCAAAACCAGCCTTACTGGTTCCTTTCCTGGGAAACCACAATTAAGTGGTTGCTCTCATTTTCTTCTCTCCCCTTTGCCTCCTGATCAAACTGGTGTTTAGGGAACTTAAGAGCACCAAACTGGTACTTAGGTGGCCTTCTTCATATGGCACATCCTCTCCTCTCAGGAGCTGTGAGTATAACAATCTCTGACCTGTTGACCTTGCCATACTCAAATAATGACAAAACTACATTTTTAAAAAAATTACTTAGTTTTCTTTAAGATTCTGGTAACCAGGCAAGACTAGGTTGCAAGCTATCTTCACATACAACCTTAGCGAGGTTTTAGCCTGGCTATCTGGGTAGGACACTGTCACTAAAAAAACTTTCTACACTGCCTATAGAAAGAAAACACATCATCTGGCAAGTGTTAATATTTTGGCAACTAGATAAAAATGGTTGGGTGAGATGGGCAAAATATCATTTTATCCAAGCTTCTTCCACATCCTTTGAAGAAAGCTAAGGAGCCAGGCCTTGAACAGGATGCTTGTCACCACTGGTCAGTAAGGAAACATGTAAGAATACAGTGCAGAGGAAGAAGGGTATGAGTACTCTTACAAATCAGCTGACACAAGTTAAGGCACAAATATTTAAATATAAGAAATTTGAATCCCTCTCATTAATCAAATAGATATTTGAGGGTGGGGAGGGAATAAAATTACATCTCCAGGCGTGGTGTGTGTTTGATTTTAGATGTTTCAGATAACCCCCAGCTGCCTTGAGAGGGGTCGCTGGTCCTTTCATCTGTGTCAGTGAACCTGAGTTCCTTTTTTACTTCTAGAATGCGCTGCCTACCAAGAGTCAGTGAATCCAAACAGCAGTTGATTCAACTCTCTGTGAATCTTGAAATGGAGAGGAGAAAAGCTGGACACCATGAAACGGGACAATTCTAGGACATCACAGAGGAATAAAGTATTTCCATTTCTGTAAGGAACAGCAGTCCCTCATCTTCCTTATTGCAAACCTGGGGCCAAACCAGCTCTTATTTCTGAAGATTGTCAGTTGAGTGCAGAAAGCCCTGGGCATAGAGGCTAAATCCTGTACTCAGTACAGGTTAGATTTTGCTACTAGCCACCCATTTTACAGATGAAGAAACTGAGGGTGTAAGAGAATAAACAACTCTCCCAGGTTCTGGAGTTAAAAAATGACCAGGCTGGGCTCAAACTCTGATCAGATGAACTCCAAATCTACCCAATACTCTGCTGTGAAGACAGGATTCCCTTTGGAGAGGTCACAGTGTTTGACTTAGCTGTTTGACTTAGCTTTCAAATTCTTGCCTTCCTTTGTTTCAATTCCATGTTTGAAAACAACAGTCTCTTTTCTTCCCAGAAATCTTCGTATCAGAGAGGATATTCTGGGTAGCAGAAATGTACAACCAGGCATTAAGAAGGTATGTTTGTGATCATAAAGCCTAGGACTAATGAATTGACTTCGTAGCTAATGCATATGTTTTCGCTTTTGTCTGTTTTTTGTTTGTTTGTTTGATTGTTTTTCTGGTATCACTCAAGCTCTGTTACTCTGGGAGCATAGGCAAAAAAAATTCAATTCCTGACCCTGGAAAGCTGGCACATAGCCCTAACTGTGGTAACAGTAACAAGGTGGCCCCAAGCTGTCACTGCCTTCTGACCTGGACAGTCTTTCTGTCTTATTCCTCTCTGCCTTTTGCAAGACCATAGCAGCCAGCTGAGATCCAAATTTGTTTTTACTATCTATGTTCCCTTAATGTGGGCTAGAGTTAATATTCTTGACTGAATTAATTTTCCTCCTCAACAGCTATTCTTTTCATTCCTAAGAAATATTTTAACTCTGGTCATGATTCCTGATTTTTCACAATTTCTCAGAAGCAAGGGTTCACTTCTGAGTGAGGGGAAAAGGAAAGAAGGGGAGGCCTCTGGGGAAATTCTGCAGTTGTCGCAGAGAAAATTCTAGTATTGAATTCAATGATAGGACTTCTTCGTTTTCTCCTAAGTTTGTGATGATATTGGGAATTCAATTGGTGGTGTCACTGGAACCAGTTTTTCTAGCACACCGAAATTCTGATTTCAACTGGGATGTGTTGGTAAAGAAGAGCAGGGATATCCCCCCCCCCCCAGGGCAAAAGCTGCCTTCTGGGACCTTCCTAACTCTGGACATGGACCTGTCTTAACATTCCCAAGTCTCAGAAGAGCACAAGGTTATATAAAACAGCTCCATTTTTTGAGGCTTCTTTCAGATATTTTCTATGTTTTGCAGGGAGAAGACATGTTTTGCCAGTTGGTTCCAGCACTGGCCCAGAAATGGCAGACACGACATAAAGGTATGTGGAAATAAACAGAATCCTTGTGAATAAATGGAGGGAAAAATGCTCACCCAACATTTTGAAAATGCAATTGTACCCCAATATAAATGAATTTTCAAATCCAATCATTTTGCAGATAAGTGGGGAAATTATTTTCACTTTATGGAGTTAGTTCTTTGCAGGATGCTTCCTTTAAAGACTGCACATTGGTTTATCTGAAATAACACAGAAAAAACACACATAAGCACAACTTTTGATAAATCCACTTTCCTTGCCCCATCTTTCTGTGTACTTTTGCTCACAAGTCATGGCTTCTTGTTCCCACCTCTACCATCCTGGTTCATGCCTCTGTACCTTTGTGTAGGCTAATACCTCTACCTAGAAAGCTTTCATACACAGTCCGCCTCATGAAACTCTACTCAAATCTCCAGGTCCTATGTAAGCACAGTCACAAGACACTTCTGTTACTCAGACGTGTCTTTGCCTCATGTCTTCCCACACATCCTCCTGTTCACTGTGAAGACATTTTCTACTTCTTAATTATATGCTCCTTGAGTAAAAGGAATAAGGCCAGTTTCTGTCCTACTCTGTGCTACATGCCTCATAATTCCTGTTGTATAGAATAGTCTCACATTTTCCCCTAGTACCACTTAAAGCAGAAAAGTATATATACTTTCAGACGGCTTTGGGAGGAAGTTTCTTTGAGGTATTTTATCCTAAAAATTCATGTAGAGTTTATGTTCAAATTTATCTTATGATATTAGTGATTTTAATTAAGAATGTTTAAGGCAACTCTGGCATAAAATTTAGATTCCAGAAACTACCCCACAGTTGATGATTTAGTTCATCTTTCTAGCAGGCAGCCCTGGGGATATATCTCTTTCAGTGGAATAGGTATGAGTAAAAGCTTTAAACTGTTTATTGAATTGAATTAAATTAATGTAATGTAATGTGAGGTGTAGTATATATACCAAATGCTGAATAATTGAGAAAAATATAATCAAGACAGAGGCAACTTGACAATAAAAAAATCTAGATTAACAGAGAATTATCTAAAATAGCATAGATCTCCCCCCATAAACACACATGCCTTGATTCACCTGTGCTGATGTTTCCTTCATCTCCCTGGTTTTTCACATCCAACCTTTGAGTGATTATGTTCATATGCTCATAACAATTGCCCTGAACACCCACAGGTGCAGAGTCCCATAAAAAAAGCTGTCCCTACTATTTTCACTTGGCAGACATTTTAGCCCAGCAACTTCTGGACCCATGTTTATTTTTATGCTTACATTTGAATAAAAACTCAAAGCACTCTAGAGGTAACTGATACCTAGAATAAATATCTTATTTAGCTGCTGAAGAAATATAATTCAGTTTTAATGGATGTGGCAAGAAAGATTTCTAAAGGCCTGGGAGAATACCAGATTAATAAAAAGCCTGAGGAAATAACTAAATTGCTTAAATTGAACATATAAATAAATAAAACACCCCTAACTCTTATCCTCTGCTGAAACAAAAACTAAGCTCACAGACTTAAGACAACCATTTCCTAAATAACCTTTCCTATGATCCAAAAGATATTAAATGTCTCCCAAATAGATACCTCTATGGTAGCATAATAATAATGGAATCCAATATAACTTCAAATTCTTTAGACTGTGGTAGAATGTGCTTATGCAAACATCAGACCCTCTCCCTTATAACCTCCTAATTACCTACAATTGAGTTGATCATAGCAAAGTACATTTGTAACAGAGTGAGACTGGCTAGTCCATTCCAGATGGGACCTCTTCCTTTTGCATCCTAGACATAGTCCAGAAAGTTCCTATTAATATCTGTTGATGGAAGAGGGGCATACACCGCACAACCAACCACATGACAATTTTCTATCTCCGCTGTAATGCTATCTCCTATGCCTCTTAAATCTCTCTTCCAATTTAGCAGAGTGTACTTGGACCAGGTGTGAATATATTACGTTTCTCTCTCTTTGAATATTTGCTTGCATTTTCCTTCCTTGCCTGCTTACAAACCCAGCAGAGATGTGATTTTTCTCTAGTCTGGCTTTAGCGGTATAATGGAATGTTTGGCGTCCATTGCTTCTTTCTTAACACTTATCAAGCTGCCCTGTTCCTTGCGCTGGGGCTTTCTGAAACAGCCTTTCTGTCATTTATGCTTGGCTGTCTTTTTGATGCTGTCCTTATTCCGAGGAATTTTTGTTGCACTTGACTGAAATTGTATCTACGCAGTAAAATCACTAAGCTGAGGAAGATCTGCTTGCCTGCTGCTCCTGCAAGGCAAATAACGTCCGGAGGAGCGACTCATCATGGATGATAATTCCGTCACACTGTAGCCGTGCAGGCAGGTTTTAATCAACCTCACCACAGATGTAATTCACAGTGGATCCCTTTTGTTTCACTTATCAGAGTGAATACACACACGAAGCTCATTTTTCACTACCATTCATCATCAGCTGCCATATTAAACATTGATTTTATTTTCCCAGGTCAGAAATAATGAAATCAATATCTAACATGGCAAGTTATATTTGCTCATACCTTTTGGTTCAGAGTCCCTGACAAATTTTAAATAATTTACATTACATTTATTTTAAGGATTAACTTTGTGAGCTTATAGATTTAAATTTCAGCAAAGGTTAAGAGTTAATTGCACATGAAATGGACCAGCATTAGATTTTAAAGTGAGAGTGGTTATTAAATACACAGAGGTATTGCATTATTTTATTGTTTTAATCTTCTAGCTTACCCATTAATTTGTTCATTATTCACTTGGCATATATTAATGCAGCATTTAGTATCTTTCAGAGAGCTTGAATAAAAAGGTTAAATGTTTTCCGATATGTTTTTAAACTGTGAAACTAAAAAAAAAATAGATCAGAACATACTTTATATATTTCAGTTTATTCTTTCATTCACCAAATGTTAGACCCCATTATGTATGGCTCAAGTCCATATATAGAACAATGTATTCACAATTAGCTAGTCCCCAGTCTCTGAGAGTTCATAGTTTAATGGGAAAGAGTCAAGCATAAAAAAGGAAAGAATGGGTAAAGGAGTCTTGGATGGTCACATCACATCATGGTAACCTCATGAGTGGTCTCCTGCTCCATGAGCTCCAGATGAAAACAAGAGATAGAAATCAGAGAAAAGAGTAATGTCAGCTCTGAAATTATTTGAAATATTTAGGAGTGTTGAAAGTTGCAGCACCTAAAACAGGAATAATAAGAAAAGTGATCAGAAAAGGTCAAGAAGCAAAAGGATAATAGTAACTGACTTCATCCTTCCATCCTGAGAAACCACTCATGATTTTATGCTAAATAATTCATTTCACATTACAACTTCTCACCTTACATTTTACTGTTTTGCTTAATTCCATCTATTTAATGGTAAAGTTAATAATAGTCGTGACAAATCAGGGTGGTTCAATAGCCCTTTCTCCAGTTGGGCTCCTGGCTGTGCATACCACTAGTTCTTGACTATTGTAAATGCTGTATTAGACTCAGAAGACATGGGCCACTTACTGTTCAACCACTTTGTGGCCTGTAAAAGTCACAGGATTGCTTTGTGAAGTGGTCTCCTTATCTAACAAATGAGGGTAATGAGATCATATTTTCAAACTACCTCATAGAACAGTGATGAGGATCAGGTTCAATAATACAGATGAATTATTTTTTAAACAATGGCGCATGACACTTGAAAATGAATTTTTAAATGATTCTGTATAAAGTGACTGAAAATAAAGAATTCATAGCCTCTGATATGAACAGCACTTCTAGAATTGTGCAATGTGTTACCTGCCCAACTATATGTATATATATATACACATACATATATGTATATGTACACATTAATAGAAAGAGATACAGGCACATGTATATACATGCATACACACATGCAGGGCACACATGCACGTATGTGTGTGCACGCATGTGTATATGTATATATACATATATGTGAGCATGTATGTATGGTGCCTTTGTAACATAGGAGTTTGATAAAACAGTAAGGAGAAAATAGTAAAAAAGCCGTATTTGAGCAAATTTAGCTTTGACTTACCCAAAGTTAAAGGACATAATTCACTGATGCAAAAGCACACATGAATTTGTTGAGCATGACACACTCTTGGCTTTACCACTAGCGAGCTTTGGATAAAGATATTTTAACTCTAGGTACTCTGATTTCCTTATCAATAATACATAAATGACAATAATATTTATGTCATGGACATATTAAGTATAAGTGAGTGAATATTTTTGCTTAGCACACTTGCGCAGAGCAGGTATTCAGAAAATGGTAGCTATTATTATAAAGGAATGACAATTAGACTGACAGCATATTTATTACTGGCAGCAATTGATGGCAGAGGGCAATAATATACTGATATCCTTTAAGTGCTAAAGGATAATAACTATCAATCTAGAATTTTATTAAGTCTAGATAAATTATTACCTAAGACTGAGACTAAAAAAATAAAAATATTTTCAGACAACGTAAGGAAATGTACAATTCATATGCCTACACTGAGGAATTAATTATTCAAGGATATACAAAAAGAAATTAATTCATAAAGCTTGAGCTGTGGAAAACAAAGAATGCTTCATTAGCAATCCATTCTTCCTACTATTTTTGGTGTTGAAAATTAAAATTAGATAAAAATAACAGGAAGAAAGGAATTGTTCAATGAATAGAAAAGGTCATAGACTGAAGAAAAAATGGAAGTCACACATATCAAACATTTATCCAGAATATATGAGCAGTCTAAACTTCAATTAAGAAAATAACTCAGTTAAAAATAGTCAGAATATTTGAATAAATACATCTCCAAAGAAGATAGATAACCAGGCATCTGGCAAGATACCCTACATCATTATTTATTAGGGAAACTCAAATTAAATCATAAGATATCATTATATTCCTACTGGAAGAGATAATAAAAAGAAAAAAACCAGTATCAAGTGCTGACAAAGATAAGGAGCAGGTAGAATTGTCATCAGGTATCAAAGTATCCTTGTCTTTCATCAACACAATAATATATTTGCAACAGAAGCCATTTTTGCAAAGTTAAAAATATTACCTGATCCTTTACAGAAAAAGTTTACTAATCCTTGTGGTAAGTGCAGGAAGCAAGACACAGATAGCTACATGCTGTCTGGTTCCATTTATACAACAGTCTGGTAAAAGCACAACTACTGAGAGGGGGAACAGATCACGAGCTCCCAGGGCTTGAACTTGAATTGCAAGGGATCGATCCCAAAAGGCCTGCATTTGGAGGGTGGAATTTTGGATGGAAATGTTCTGAATGTCGCTATGATATCTATTACATGACTGTATGCATCTGCTAAAGCTAACATGACTTAATGGGATTACACATTAAAGAAATTAAAAAGAGAGTGTTCTTGCATATCAGCTGAAAAGTAAATTAAAAAGCAAGGTCAAAATAAGTTGTAAAATGGTGCCTGGATTAGTCTGAGCTTTTTGGCTTCATGTTGCAGAAAAGACACCAGTGATTTTTAATCAGAAAAGAGAGATGAGTCATTGCTCAGGCAGCTGAAAGGTCTACGACTGGAGGTGACAATCCTAAAAAGCAGGACTTCAGAGACCAGAGCTGAGAGTCAATCCCGGGGTCACCCAGGCCAGGGTTCTTCTCTCTGCCTGACTCAGGTCTGACATTCTCAGTCACACTCTCCTACTGATCCTGTGGCAGGGAGCCTGACCCTTGGCAGCCTCAGTGTAGTAACTCAGCTAAAAGGAGAGAACTCTTTCCTTTAAGTTTTACTTTTCAAATTCAGAGAAAGGTTGGGACCAGAACTGCCAGGTTGCAACTCACATCTGAGCATCAGGATTCACTGATGAGCTAATTCACCTCTGTGGTTGAGGATGAGGGTCTGTTTTGCAAACAGGACTGGAGAACTTTTTTTTTAATTAAATAATTTATTTATATATACATTTCACATCTTTGCAATCCCCAGGGTTAGGGCTGAAGAACTTGCTGAATGGATAAAACCCACTGGCAGAGAAAGTCAACATCTTTAACTATGAATTGGTAAAATCAACATAACCACTATTTTAACTCTATTTATAACAATTTTTTTTGAGACTAGGTCTCTCTCTATGTTGCCCGGGGTAGTCTCAAACTTGCGAAGTCAAGTGATCCCTGACCTCTTTGCCTTCCAGAGCTTGGATTACAGATGTGTGCCACCACGCCTGGCTTACATATTTATAACATTAATTTGGAATGCAGGTCAAAGGCATTTTAAAAAAGGTTTTGATTCACTCAATTCCTAGCAGCCCATATTTGTAGGGATGGGAGCCAATCTTAATTGAGAAGATATTATTTTAGATCCCAGTGTATTTCATTGAAGTATTGGTATATCAACAAATGATTAAAAAAGAATGGCCTAATACTTTTAATTTAGGAATCACCTGAATTAAAAGACTGAATTCTATTATTCCATAGAAAAAGACCATACTATATTGCTTTAATGATCCAGCTTTTTCCTTTCTGAAATACCAATCTTTAAACAATTTGAAATTATTTTCCAATTCAAATCTAGACAGCTCTCTTGTGAAATGATAAAAGATGCATAGTTTTAAAGATTGTTTCAGAAGCCATTAATCATGATGATTAAACTTGGTTTACTAATTTTTCTGTCTCTGTGTCAGTGAACTAAAGCCAATATTCTTTAAGGGGAGAGTAGACACACAGCAGCCTTCATTTTCTTTCTTTCTTTTTTTTCCCATGCAGTGTACATTATAAAGAAATCATTAAACAAAGTACAAATCCCTTTCCAAATCAAAAGACAATGTAGGCTTCATTATCTTCTTTTCCTCTTTCTCATTCTGTTATTCCAGGACTCCACCTGAAGGGGTTAGCTTACACAGAGAGAAAAGCAAATACACACTGATCTCAAGTCCCTAAATTAACAACCAGTAACAGGAGGAAAAGAAAAACAAAAGCTGGCTTCCATTTGCCCAGCCTTCTGGCTCATCGACCAAGAAACAGCCTGGGCTGCTCATTTGCGGCCCTGCATTCATGACTTCTTCCCAGGAGAAAACCACAAAGAGAATCATTCACCCTCAACTCTCACACTTCTAGCCTGGGGAAGCAAAAGCAGATGAAGCAATTGGAATATGACTTGCCTAAGAGCAACTCGGAATAATTTCAGAAGGGATTTATGTCATGTAGTCTCAAGTTTTCTAAACCTAATTTAATAAATATACATCTTCTTTGCAGAATAACACTGTGAATATCAGAATCATTTTAATCTTTTTCAACTGAAAATGAAAGCAAAGTTTCCCATTACTGGCAAATCCTGTCAGTATTACACCAGCTGCAAAGAAATTAATTCATCCTGTTTTTTTTTTTCCTGTGTATTAAGATGATATCACATATTTGAAATCTCTCCACCGGTTAATTTTAAAACTACATGTTTAAGTAATGTAGTGTACTGCACCTTAAAACTCGAAATGTTTTTTAAAAAATTAATAGGTAAAGTTTCAAAATTACCCCTCTTAAGTACCCCTCTTAACCCCTCTTACCCACTTTTAGTTTTTCATATTTAGAAATATCAGTCTGGTACCATCAAGTTCAGCAGAAATGATTCAAGTACTAATCTACTTGTTTTAACATGTGTGGTGGTGTGAGTGGCTGATCAAAACATTTCCTGTTTTCCAAAATTGAAGACAAAGGCCAATTCTAACACTAAATGGAACTAAGTAACCCTACATTCAGTTCTAAGAGTGATTAGAGGTGTAAGTGTTTGTTGATTGACATTACTGATACAAAAATCTCCATTTCAATATCTGCCTCCCTGATTGATATGAGATGACCCAGGGGGAAGGGGAGGCTGGGTGAAAGCAAAAGCAATGAGGGCAGATTGGGGAGCTGGAGTTCAGTCATAGTGCAATTAGAGACTCAGTCTACACTCCAAATGGGTCATTTTCCCACATCTCTCTAAAGACAGGGTTATTTCAGAAACTATCACAAGTCAAATGGACAAACTAAATGGTAGAAAAGAAATTCACTGAAAAAATCTTATTGATTGTGTAACTACAATCATGCCAGTAAAAAAACAGTTAACGAAATATTTCAGGAAAAAGGAACTAGTGACAGATTAATCTATTTTAATTATATAAATGTATTTTTTGAAGAAAGTGCAAAACATTATGAGTTCTAGTGGCGTGACACAATTGTGAATAACATCAGCAGTTTCTGAGAAGTCTTAGTTTTGTCAAAATAGATTTGTAAACTTTCATCATCAGATTCAAATGACTCTTCTTCACAATGGTGGCACAGCCAGGTTTGATAATCTCTCCTTCCCCATGGTTGGTAGAAAAACGTTTTATTCATTTTAATTTCAAAAGCTTTTCTTTTTCACATGAAGCAAGACATATATAAACAGAATAGTGTAAAGTCTAAATTTAAGCTAAAGTTTAAAGTTTAAACCATAAAGTCTAATGCATAAGGATAAGTTTGGCAAAGATTAATAAAAATCCCATTTCATAATAAATTTCAGATTTTGTAATACTAAACATGTCATTGCTTTTTTAGGATCTATTCTAGCAGCTTTTAGATGTCTCTACGGAAAACGCTCTACTAAAATATTTTTACTAGTAAACTCGACATTTTATCATAGTCTATGAAAACTTTTAAAGTTTTACTTATGCAAAGATCAAAGAGATTATTTTATCTCTTGCTTTAAAATGAATTGTCCAGTTCTTGATAAAAACAGTGAGATGGTTCATTCCCAGTCATTTTTTAATCTCCTAGCAGGAAGACTAGCCTTCTTGTTTTTTTCCTGCCATTCCTTTCTAAAATTTGATGATTTTTTTCCCACATAACTATCTATTTTCTTATTTGTAATTGGGAGGGAAAACTTTTTCTCTACTGGCTTAGGTTCAAATGATTAGGACTTATGGATTATTTGACAGTAGACAGAATAACAGGAGAGAAATGTATTATGCATGTAGAAACACCTTGGGAGAAAGGTTTATAATAAGGGGTTGGAGAGGGAGAGGGGCTAGAGATTCAGAGTGGGGGGTTCTGTTGAGGCTTGTTTACATAATACTCTCAAAGATCCCAGTGCTCAAGGAGGATTGCCAACTGACTCTCACCAAGCTCTGCTTTAGTCAGATAAAGAAAACTGTTTTTAAGATTTCTTTCTGTGTCTGCTGTAGCTAGGATGTTTTCATTTTGATGTGTGGTTTTGTTTTTTTTTTTCAATGTTATGTAGCATAACTACAGCCTTCTTCAGAATCTTTGTGGTTGTTCTTCAAGTAACAATTTTAAAGCTTGTTTCTCCCAGCATATTGTTCAAGGCTGACTTTGGCTATTTGCAGATATTTAGGGGTCTTATTAAACTCATCTAAGACCTCATGCCACAAGAAAAAAATAACTCTGAAAAGAAAAATCACACATTACAGAGAAATTTTAGAATCATCTCTTGGGTCGACGATTTCTTTTGGATTGCATGGTACTTTCAAGATTGCAGTTAGCTTTTCAGACTTGTTTTGAAGGGGCAGACCCGTGAGCATGTCTGGGATTTCTACAGGATTACCATACATGAGAGAAGAATTAAATAGATAAATAAAGTTTCTGAAGTTTCCTAAAAGTCACAAGTAAAGCAACACTTGCAAAAGAATGCTTTAAAGAATGCTTTTCGCAAGACATACAGTAAGATCAGAGCAATTCCTTTGTTGGGGCTGACTCCACCATGAATGTCTGTCATAGTCTCAGCATTGACATATCATTGGCCTTGACAGGATTCTGGCCACCGATCACCAGTCAGTTGTTTGAACATTCCGTCTGCAAACTCAGCAATAGTCTTCCAGAGTCACAAAAACAAATAAATTAACTAGCAAAAATAAACTCCTGAGAAGTACTTACTTTATCTCCACTTTTACCATTTCCACTTTTACCATTTTCACTGTGGATGTAGCTGAACATTTTACACACTTGGTTAGTGTGCGAAGCATAAAAAATAAAAGCAAAAAGAATTCTCAAGTTTGATGCTTTTCTAAAAACTGCCACTACTGAATGATACCACTGATTTAAAGTTCCATATTTTTGATACATTCTTTAGTTAAAAGGAGAAGATATTTCAGCTTTTTTAAACATCATATTCAAATTCAGTAAAATGTGGTATGCAAATACTGAAATTGCACAAACTAACCAGACCTGTTATACCTTGAGTTGGCATTTTTCCTTTCACATTTTAAGCATAAATAAAAACTTTGAGTGACCACATAGATGATCAGAATGGAAATTCTCTCATTCCATTTACAATCTTAGTGCTATCTCTACACTTTAATTTCGAGTTCACTGTTTGAATGCAGAACTACAAATCTCTACAGTATTGTGTCCAAATTAGACTTAAGAATTTATACTCAAGTGGAACGCCACTGTGTAATTCCTGTGGGCTGGGACCCAGCTTACTAATGGGAGTTCTCCACGTTAACTTCTATATAGAATAAATATTTATTAAAAGATAAACAATAAAATGTATTAATTTGAAAGATACAAACATACTCATAATTTTTCAGAACTGAGGCCAACAAAAGATACTTATAAAAAAGAAAAAAACTTATCACTGATACTGTTTAGAATTGCTGATATGTGGTGATGATGAAAAGCATATTGACTATAGTTAGTTTTAAAATCCTCCACAGATCATTAATGCACTGCCTTATGGTTTGCATGGGAGTGGACTCCTCCACCATTCCACCCTTGGTACATCCCACCGTCTAATGATTCTTCAGCCAAGGGAATATTTTTAAAATGATACAATTGTACTTTTTATTTTAATTATTTTTAATTGCATTATTTTTATTGCGGTAATGTTGCTAAACAACAGTGTTTAACTCAGAAGTGTAGGTTCACACTTCTTCACATGGATGTTACCATATCACACTCATCACCAACACACATAATCCTCCACCATAGTCCACTAGGATTCCTCCACACTTTGTACCCTACCCACCTCTCTCCTGATAGTCTTAATTTTGTAGTCAGATTTCTAAGGTTTCTTTGGGTTTGTGTTTTCCTTTTATTATTTTGTTTTCTATATCCCACATATGACTGAAATCACCCAGTTTTTATCTTTCTCCTGATTTATTTTGCTTGATATAATCCCCTCTGACTCCACCCATGTTGTCACAAATGGCATGAGTTCATCATTTTTATAGCTGAGTAGAATTCCACTGTATGTACCATAATTTTAATCTACTGATCTGTCATCAGGCCTTTAGAATGTTTCCATAATTTGATTATTGTAAATAGTACTTCAGTAAACATAAGAGTGTATAGATCTTTCCAAATGAGTGACTTTTGCATTCTTTGAGTAAAACTGCTGGATAATATGCTAGATCTATTTCTAATTTTTTGCTGTATCTCCATACTGTTTTCCATAGGGACTAGACAAGTTTATATTCTCACCAACAGTTTGCAGAGTTACTTCATCTCCTCACCAACATTTATTATTTCCGGTCCTTTTGATAGGGGCCATTCTCAAAGATGTGAAGCAATATCTTTTGTGGTTTTGGTTGGATTCTTCTAATGGTGATGAGCATTTTTTCCTATGCCTGCTGGCCATTTGTATGTTTTCTTTGGAGAAACGTCTCTTTAGCACTTCTGCCCATTTTTTGTTAGATTGTATGACCTTGAATGTTAATTGTAGACCTTGAATATTAATCTTGTATTAATTTGTAGACCTGGAATATTAATCTTGTCAGATATGATGTGAAAATATTTTCTCTCACTCACAGAGTGCCTTTTCATTTTAACTATAGTTTCTTTTGCTGTGCAGGAACTTTTTAGTTCAATATAGTCCCATCTGTTTATTTTATTTTTGCTGTTGTTTCCCTTGCTGTTGGAGTCATGTCCCTAGAAACACCCCTGAAGCTAATGGCATGGAGTGTTTTATCTATGTTTTTTGTCTATATATTTATGGTTTGGGGTCACATATCCAAGTCTTTGATCCATTTTGACAGGATAATTATTTTTAAGGTCTATGGGCTCATATAAATAGGAAAACTGATTCCTTGTTTCCCAGTTATTTCCTTCACCATCACACTTAATGAAATATCTTGTTATTTCCAAATGGAAGTGGTATAGTGGCATTTTGTAGTGGAAAGAGGACAAAACTGTCCCCAAAGTTCCAAGTTTGTGCAGCGATTGAGATTGCAGACTTGGATTACGGGGGGTTGTTTGGGACAAGTCTAGCAATTATATTAGCAGAAGAATACAAACAGCATTCACTATTCATGTTCACTATCATGAACCAGGGCTGCCTGGATATCAGAAAAAGGAAACGTGTTTGTTCTGTATAGCATCATATGAACACAACTTTGATTTTCCACATTTTCACCATCCTTGCCTTAGCATCCCTCTGCATTTTCCCATTCAAATATCTGGAGCCTCAAGCTTGTCTGTTCTAGTTGGTAGTATGAGGGAGGAGGAGAGTATACAGAGATCTTTAAATTGAATGTAAGATTAAAATTCTACATTTTAGCTGTTAACAGAGAAAATCACTCTACTAATAACCACACATGTTTGACAAGTTATTAATCCATTTAAAAACTTTCCTTGAACTTTGCTATTTAAAATTCAGATGTGTGAGGTGCCAATAGAGAACTATTAGTTTAAAAATAGAAACTTTTGTTTTTGTGCTTGGCTAAGATTATCCCTGGCCATTAACTATCAGCTGTATCCCATTTTAAACAAGACACACAAACTCACTTCTGTTCCCTTGTGGTTACTTGGTGGGACCTTAGGGAGTGTGTACCTCCAACCCCTGTACCATTCGTCCATTGTTTCTAGCACCTACACTAGTCTGGCCCTTAACATTCATCCTTGGACTTTGAGTTTATCCCTACCTCATCTAAGGAATTCAGAATTCCAAGGGACAATCTTTTAATTCTAAAGCTCGTTCTAAAGATATGTGCATGGGTCCAACATGAAAGAAAGTCTCTCTCAAAAAGTAGCCAAACATTAGTGCAAGAATTCTCGTCATTCATCTTTCTTTAAATGGCATGATTTCTGCTATTTTCCAAATTCCCATTACATTTTATTTCTTTTTCTTTCCACTAGTTTTCTATTTTTCCCAGGTGAGTACCCCAAAATTTTCCTGTGGACTGCAGTAATTATAAAGTCTAAATAATTTCTTTTTATGTAAACATCCCCTAAATTGTTAACATTCTCAAGTCTTTCATTTAAATAATGGCTAGAAATTGTTAAATTTGAGTGATGTATGCATAAAGCATTCCATCCTTCTAGCACTGGAAAATCTTTTTAGGCTATTGATTGTATTGGGCTAAGAAATTGCTTTTCTTGTCTGTGTTTACAAGAAAAGAGAACATGCTATTTCTAAAGTGTTCTATCTTTGGGCTCATTTCTCTCTAAATGTGTAGCTGTTGAGCACTGTTTATCTTTCCTGACAAAGACTGTAAAGATATTTTTAAAAATATATGAGACAAATTTTATCAGTGCCATTATTAGCTAGGAAGAGTTTGAAAATGCTTTCTTAGAAGTGAGATACTCAGGATAATATAGCTGCTGTAATTAGGATAGAATGAGAAGGACCCAAGGAAGAAAAGATTACAATACCTCATTTGGCATCATTAGCTAAATCTCAGAAAGGTCTTTACAGTTCTGGTATGTTTATGTTTCTTGATTTAAATGCCTATTCCTGAATTTTGTCCTGCTCCTGAATTTTGTCAATTCATAGTTCCCTAAATGTCCTCAGACCTCTGCTGCACTAGGTCACATAATAAACTCTCTAGTAATGACAGCCCTTCTCAAAACAAGACATAGGTAGCTGTCCACAAGATGAGGTTTGAGATAAGTAAGGTCAGTTGGGTTTCTGGCATTTTTTCATCAGTGCAGGGAATTGAACAATATATTTCTGAGAAGTTGAATACTTACATCTTTCAGAACCCCAACCAAAATAATGATAGTCTCATGCTTATAAAGCTCTTTATAGTTTATGTCAGATATCCACATTTCATTTTTCCTATATAAACACATCCTAATTTAATTTTTTTGCAAATCCACTCCTTTGAATGAACCCTAGGATTTTTAAAAATCATTTCTCATCAAGATAACATTGGCCTACAACACTGTATCTTCTAAAATAGGAATTGCCAGGCATGGTGGTGCATGCCTGTAGGTGGCAGCCTAGGAAGCCATGGCCAGGGCCAGGGATGGTGGTTCAAGTCCCACTGGGGGCACGAAGTGAGACCTAGTCCCCCAAAAAATAGCTGGGCATGGTGGTACATGCCTGTAATCCCAGCTACGTGGGAAGCTGAGGCTGGAGATTGCTTGAGTCTGTGGTACCCCGGGCAACATGAGCCTGCTGTCTCACAGGCAAAAATAGCGAGACCTAGGCTTAAAAAAAAAAAAAAAAAAAAAAAAGGAATAGTGATGATATTACTTTGTAAAATAACTATTAGGAAGAATAAATATGTATAGGTGTTTTAAAATTTATTCTTCCTCATTGTAGTTCTGGGAAGTAGTTACTATTACCCCGCTTTACAAGGTACTCATTTATTTGCCTGAGGTCAGTCTATGCTTTTCTGTTCATCCTCAATTTCATCTCTACACCCACTGAATGAAGTTTTATTCAGAAGCCCAAAGACCACCTTTGGTCCACCTGGGAATTCTCAGTTCCCAGCACATCAAAATCTTTTGTTTGACTCATGGTGTCACTACAGTGACCATATTATCGATTCCAATATGAAAAGGAAGATCTTTGTCTTGAAAAGTGACTTCATTTCACGTTCATTCACCATAATACAGTTTATGCTGTTAGCCATTTTAAAGTTCATACACAAACAATTCAAGGGAATCTCAAAATATAAACTACTAAGATAATGAATAAATTCCATATTTCAGTTGCTTTGATTCATATTAAAGAAACAACAAATGTCCTCTCCTGTTCATTCACTGTTATATTTCTGTTTTAAGTACCTTCTTATGTTCTGGTTGTGGATTTTTTAGATCATCCTGGTGCTCCTCTGACTGAACTTCCTTGATTGCCAGAAAACTAGGGCTCTTTTTTGTTTTGGTCCTAGGATTCTTGCTTAGATTCTTGGAATAACCATTTTCTTCTCTGTCATCTGATCTCTCTCTTCGAACCATCAAGCCTGTCCAGGGAAATATCCAGAACTTAATGGTCTCTGTTGATTGATATGCTGCCTATTTCTAGCCTTCGTTGACTACATTCTGAGAATAGTCAACAGACTCTAGTTAAAACCTAGAGATTCATGAAGGACAGAACTCCACTGTATTCACCTTTATATTTTTGATACATAGCACAATACTGGCCACTACTAGAGAGTCAATAGCTATTTATGAAAAGAAAGAGAGAGGGGAAGAAAGGGAAGGAGGGAAGGAAAGAAAGAGAAAGAGAGAAGGGAGAAGGGAAGGAGGAGAAATCTCTGCTTTGTTTCTGTACAAAATGAGACAGTAAAGTGACTCGGTTAAACAATATAATAATGGTTAGTAACAGAACCAGGACTTGAAATCAAATCTATTCACTCAAGTTCCAATATATATTTTTTGTATGTGTAACATGAGGATACATTGTGGTCATTTCTGTTCTAATTTAATTCCTCCCTCATGGGCTGTTATTCTTCAGTTTTCCCAAACTCAGTGAACTGAGTGACCTCTAACTGTGTAATCTCTCAGTCCCCTACCCACTAGAATCTATAACTTCTCTAAAAGTATTACAACCTTTGTCATAATTCATGATGTACACCAGAGCTCCCTTTTTTACCAGGGTCACAGAGTTCATTGACTGGGAAAAAAAATCGTTTAACCCATATAACTTGACATGATATATTCACAGCCCTTGAATAAGATCAAAATTTCACATCCTAAAAGATATAATTGTTTTATTTAAAAAATAAACAGTAAAACATTCCAACATTTCAGATGATACAAAATAAAAATTAAAAGTCCTGCCTCTCCATACTGAATCCCAGTGTTTCTAGATGTGAATACTATTATCTCCACCCTTTATATGTCCCCACTAGTCTGTCTCACAAAACAAGTATCTATTAGAAACTAGCAACACAATTGACATTTATACTTAAAAGTAATGTCAAGCCAGGCACAGTGGCGCCGTACTTGTAAGCAACAGATTATGGAATCACGGCACGGTCTGGGGATCGCGGTTCAAGTCCCGCCCGGAACAACACAGGAGACCTAGTCCCAAAAAATAACTGGGCGTGGTGGTGTGCACCTGTAATCCCAGCTACCTGGGAAACTGAGGCTGGAGATTGCTTGAGTCCGTGGTACCACGGGCAATGTGATCCTGTGGTTCCACGGGCAAAAATAGCAAGACCTAGTCTCAATTAAAAAAAAAGTCAAATGAAGAAAACAAGTTTTAGAGTGATAGAGGAATATGAAAGAAAGTTAAAGAAACCATAACACTTAGGCAAAGTTAAAAGGGCATGCAAAATAATAATACTGCATGTGTTGCTTATAAAGTATAAAAAAATAGTACAAAGAGGTAAATCAGAAATACTAAACTTATGATTCTTGAGAGGTAAATAACTGCAAGGAACAGAAGATGAGAGACAATGGGACTTCAAATTAGTCTGTGATTTTTATACACGTATTGAAGGAAATTGATCATTGTTAAGAATTGCTATTCATGAGTAAATTCATGGCTGAGTTGTTATTCTCTGTGCATTGCTTTTAGACTTTATTTCAAATAAAAATGTTGTAAGTCAGTTCATTTGATGCATACTATTCTGTGCTGTACTTTTTCCATTTAACAATACATCTAGAGAATTTTAATCATTTATCATGTGTGGATCACCCTTATATTTAAGTGGTTATATGTCAGTCAACTGACAATAAAAAGTAGTTACAATTCTAAATTTTATAGCATATATTCTGCCATATAAAAAAAGTGCAACATACGGTTGCATGTTATTTAATTGTGTTTTAGTTTACTATTCCCTGTGGAGGAACATTTTAAGTTGCTTGCAAGGTTTTTGTTGTTGTTGCTGCTGTTGTTAGAAATATTGCAATGATAGTTATAAGCATGAATTTATATTTTATCACATGTATCCATTGGGGATAAAAATTTTTTTTGATGGTTTGACTCACCTAGAACATCGATAAAAGTTTTAAAAGGATAAGTCATAGCAAAATTTTTGGTGCTTTCATTTACATGGGTTTAATCAAAGTATTTTATTTATGGAAATTATTTAAGATTTGGTGCAAGACCACCAGTTCCTTTCTAGTAATAAATTTAAGATTTGTTACTAATATTATTTCAGTTAAAATTCTACTATCAGAATATTTCTTAGTGTTATCTTATAGCCTCATCCCTAACAATGAGAGTTAATGTCTAATTGTTCATACTTTAAGATTATTGAATTTATCAGTTCCTTTTCTAAAATTAGATTTTTTAAATTTTTTATTAATTCATCAATTAATTAATTTTCTTTTATTGAGGTCATGTTGGTTTATAATGCTACATATGATTAGATTTTCATAAGTAAATAAAACTTGAAAGGGGTGTAGGGAAACATTTCCCCAAAGTAGGGGTTAAGGACTCAGAAGAAAATTCATCTCTTACAAAATGTATTGTGTGACAGACCCTTTGTAAGTGTTTTTAGTTTATCAACATCAACCTGTCACTTGCAACTTTAAAGAAAAATTTAAACTTATAGCCACAATAATATGAAACTTTGAGAAAGATGCTTGCAGTTGCAAAAATTGTCCTATACGTTTTAGTTCTAAAATTTTTCTGAACTCTACCATTAGAGATATGACATTAAGTATTTCTATTCACTCTCATTTTAGGCGTTCACATGACACAGATATTGTACGTGAGAGGAATAAGCATTTCCTGGAAATTAGAATGATGTGTTGTATTTGGCGAGAGTGTCCACAAAGAAAGTCTGTGATTAATGTGGCCACGGCATCAGCTTCTCTTCATATACATAAGCACAGTCCTGCAGGACACACAGGCCAACACCTCCCCCATGAATATAAGCATTTTAATATTGTTTTTAAAATATGGTGAGCAGGGGGGAATGCATCCATTTTTTAAATAGAGTGATAGGAAAACCAACTGGTAAACAAATAAAACCAAACAATCACTTCTTGGGTTGTCTAAATCTCCTTATGTGGGGGGCTATAAACTTATTGTCAGTGTGTTGGCTAATCCAAGTTTTCCCTGGATGGGAATGAGCCTTCACTTAGAGACCCCACCTTGCTAGCCCACAAAAATTGTAGCCTGCTTCTTTTATTTATGCTTCTGTTTTTGTCTGAACCACTGGGAATCTACAAATCCTTTCATTTCATTGTGCTCAGTAATCCTCACAGCCGTGGCAGGAGCTGGATGTCAGAGCTGGGGAAGAGGGGATATAGAAAAAAGACTGAACATGTGAATACACTTGGGGGTGGGAGTGAGCTTGGTGTTCTCTTGCTATTTGGAGAAAGAAATAAGCTTAGGATCAGAATGCAGATATAATTTAATTAGCAGCCATGTTATTCTTGCATTGCATATCACTTCAAGGATTTGCATACTATTGTCACTTTATGACTGAAGAAATCACTTTAAATTTGAGCTCTGCTAAAATATATTTTAAAAAGTACAATGCAGAGTTTAAAGTCTGTAGCAAAAGCATTTCATCTTAGAAAAACTAGGCATATATACGATTTACATATAAATAATGCACCCTGCATGCAGGTATGTATACATTCATGAATAATTTTAAAGGACACATACCAATTTAATAGAGAAACCAGGCTCATTAGTTCCCTGAGAAGGACTGATTCTTCATGGTGGAATGGCACATACAGCTCCTACATAATTTGTAATGAATTGAATTTTCCTTCAGCACAACTAATTAGTGACTCTTTCTTTTGCTACTTAAAAGGAATAGACATTGAACCAGATAAATGCTTGGAAATTCTGTTAAAATGCCAGAAAGGCATTATGTCTTCATGTCCACAGACTGCAGAAAAAAGCATGGGAAAACAGAACAATACTTCATGCTGGAAAAATCAAGTTGGTGAGGGTTTTGCTTTGAATTCAATTTTTCGGTTTATGGCCTTTTGCAGAATTAATTGGCAAAATCTAAGTGAGATACCTCAGCCCGGCTGTGAGCCCTATTTTTACGGCCATTTCTTGACCTTGTACCTGGATGGCTGGCTTTTCAGCACCTCTAGTGGGAAAGCATGATTATCTCCAAAGAACGTCTCTGCTGAACGGTTTGCTCACAAGAGAGGTTTGCTTTCACTTCAGTGACAGAGACAGGGTCAGGCCAGAAGGAGATGCTGGCCACGTAGGTATCTTTTGAGTGGGCTAACAGATATCTGTGAATAAATCTGTAGTCTATCTATGTACATACCTCACTTATTAACTCAGTCATTTCAAAAATTCATATTGCCTGGATTAGACATTTTTAAAATATCTTTTAATTTTTAAGACATTCCATGTTCAGGCAAATTTTAACTCTGCCTGTTTTCAGCCACCAGCAACATGCAGTGAACTATATCAAACATAAAACAATAAGTAATTACCTAGAAAATGCAGAAGAAACAAAAAAGAAGACGTAAATCAGTGAGTTATTGGTATGAATGAATAGAGAATTTCTGTTTATTTTTCCTTCAGCAATAATGAATCCAATTGCACACTATCATGTCAAATGAAAATTAAAACTTGCGACCAAGGATAAGGAGTTTGAAGATTGTTCATGGAGTGGTAACAAGAGAAAGAAACTCTCTCTCTCTACATTAAAATGGTTTTTATCAGCTGAAAGCAAGTGTACCAGTCCTGGGAGATAGCAGTAACTGGTTACCTTTGAAGCCAAGATATTTTTAAAAAGGTTATGATAGAATGTGAATGCCATTGACTCTCTCTGAACTGTCTCGATACCATTTTGAGCAGCAACAAAAAAGTAGTCTTCAAATATACACTATATGAGGCTAATACATAGTGTATAAATTAACTTAAAATAACAAATATAATTAACTTAGACTAACAAAATTGTGCATCGTCCTTATGAGAAAGAAATTCTACTTTCTTACGGTAATTTAACCAGAGAACATTTGTTCGTGCTTTCTTTTTAGATGTTTTCTAAGTTACAATCTATTTTCAAATTTATAAAAATTAAAGGCACATTTATAGTAACTGTTGATAGTACTAATTTTTAAGAGATGGCAGTTTCTACCCAACCTAAGTTTTCAAAAGGATGAGACATGAAAAGACAGTAGAAAAAGATCAGTGTGAAAAGTGAAACAGGTGTGAATGCTCAAAAAGGTGTGCTACCTTATTGGAAGTCTTGATATAACTGGAGAATTGCTGCAAGAATTACAAGCAGGAGGAGCCATCGAGAAGGCAAGAGGGCAGGGAGCCATGAAATGCAGTTGTGAAAGAATTGTAAAATAAAATTGTGAAAGAAAAGGTTGTGATGTGCTGGGGGTAAGGGGACAAATGTTGCGTGAGACAGGGTGGGCAGACTATAAGACATGATCCAGTAAGAAAGTCCAGAATGGGGTGGAGAATGGGGTGGAGGCTCAAAGGCAGCATCTCAGGTATAAACAGGGGCAAACATACAAGGATTTTAACAAGGGCAAGACTTCTCTGACAAAAGCTGGGAATTTTGAGGTAGAGACAGGAGAAAATGATTTGGAAACAATGAGGAGGAAGGCAGAGAGCTTCCTTATTCCCTGGAGAAAAGAGTGTTGAGGAGTAGCCACCGGTTAACAAAAAATACCTGCATTCTCATGTGGAAAAGTCAGTACAGGCCAGTGTTTTCCCACTTTATTTTCATAGGCACCTCCCTATGGAACTGTTTTTGTTAGAACATTTCATTCTAACTGCCCCACCCCTGCCATGAAATTTTAATTGCATGTACAAATTATCTTTTATATGTTTGTTTCTATTTATCTTGCTTGCTGTATGAAAAAAGTGGTTTCTACCTGCCCCCCGCAGACTTTTTTTTTTTTTCTTTTGAGGGTGATAGTGCTCTTTTTTGTATAAAAGCAAGAAAAGACTAAGGTTATCGCTGTAGTTCTGGCAACTGACAAACAGACTTAATAAGGAGAGACTATTCAAGGGGATTGTTACAAGGGGAGAAGGGATAGTTTCCTGGGGCACAGAGTTCAGATAGAACTCAACTTCTGCAGCCCCTGGTAGAAGTCTCGAAGGACAGGTTTTTAGCTTAATGTAAAGAAGTTTGTAAGAAGCACACACACATGTTTTTGAAGAAGAACAGATTGATATTCCCAAGCTGTGGGTTTGTTCGAGTGACTACTGATCAGCCCAACAGTAGGGATGATGGTGTTCAACTATGTGTCACAAGATTGGCTTATAAATGGACCAAAGATCCATCTGAACCTGGCCCTTTTGTGGCCTTAAGAGCTAAGAACTAAGACATTGAGAACCTAACTGTCCACTTACAGGAAAAGCCTCAGAGGTTACTATATAAACAGGCTTCCTCGCCAAGTCCCAGTACAATATAGTACTTTGTGCTTCTTACGCCACTCCCCCTGTGAGGTCTGACTCAGTGCAGTTTCAGGTGAGGGAGCAGAGGATTCTCACCCAAAGCAGCCAGGAACCCTAAACAAGCAAATAAACAAAAGACGAAACAGTTAAAAAGATAGCAGATAGACTGAGTCCTGAATTTGTGGGGGGTGGGGTCTTTGTGGGGCTGACTGGGAAGGTGTGACCGATAATCCAAGGAGAAACTAGAATGTAAATGAGGTAAAAGTACATGGATGTCTGGTGGGGGAAAACTATGCACATTTGCCTACATCTCTTCCCCACAGGAGCCATCCTAGCTAGACCATGGGGACTCGAGGGGCAAGACTTACTCCTCTCCAGCAGCTCTTTCACTCCATGTCACAGAGCAGTGACCTTAACCTATCTTTCTGGGCCTCTAGATCTTATTTGTCTAGTACCTTAGGAGGGAGCAGATAGTACCACAGACGTTCTTTCTGAAGAGATGGTCGTTTGAAATTCTCTCAAATCTGCCTAATTTGTGCTGGGAAGCAAGAGGCCTGGGATTGCTTGAGTTCGCAGGTTCGAGAGTATCCTGGGCAACATAGCAAGATCTGGTCTCAAAAAAGCAGCTGGGCATGGTGGTGGGCATCTGTAACCCCAGCTAAGTGGGAGCCTGAGGCTGGGGAATCGCTTGAGTCCGTGCGGTCCGGATTACCCTGGGCAACATAGCAAGACCTAGTCTAAAAAAAAAAAAAAAAAATCTGCCTAATTTCTTTCACATTCTGATTCTATAGAACATCAGCTATCATTAACTTTGTTTTTGTTTTTTTTGGTTTTTTTTGAGACGAGATCTTGCTATTTTTGCCTGTGGAGCTGCAGGTTCATGTTGCCCGGGGTACAATGGACTCAAGTAATCCCCAGCCTCAGCTTCCCAGGTAGCGTGGATTATAGGTGCACACCACCACATCCAGCTATTTTTTGGAACTAGGTCTCGCTGTGTTGGCCCCGGGAGGGAGTCAAACGTGATCCCCAGACCCCACCGCGACTCCATAAGCCGTAGTTTACAAGCACGCGCCACCATGCCTGGCTTATCATTAACTTTTAAAAGAAGCCTCGTATACGATAGGATTTCTGTCCCTATTTCTCATTTCGTTGGGGCATTGTTATCCACTTGATTTATCCAGAATATTGAATAATTGTAGATTTCTTTCACTTTCCATTTTTCCCAATTCTTTTCTTGATTGAAAGAAATTTTGTGAGTTACATAGAATTTGTTTTGCAATTTAATTGCTTGTATTTAATGTCAGTAAAATGGTTAAATACTTAAAAACCAATTTGATTTTTTTATTCAGTAAATTTAAACATGTTCTGTTTAGTTTCCAAAGAAAAACTCATAAGGAAAACACCTTCTATATTCACATAAAGATATTGAATTTTAATTAAATATGGAATTTGGCTTCATTTCATGCATAAAGAGATAAAGCCACATTGGAGAAAATTAAAGAAGCAATTTAGAAAAAAATCTCGCTTGAACTATTTTACTTAAAATCTTCAGCTCTGAACTAAATAACTATTTAATTTCTTTAGATAACCAAAGAACACTTAAATAGAAATTAAGAAAATTGTTTTTAGGTGTTTGCAGTTTGAGGAACCCATTAAATGGACTTCATTGATCTTCCCTGGAGTAAATACAGAATATTTTAAATCTTATTCATTAGCTAGTTAATTCAAAAATGAGGTCCCTATTATATGTCAGCTAGGTGCTAAGAATACAAAGTCAGTACAACTGGTCCCTACGCTGGGAGCACTTAGTCCTGTGTTCTCCAGAGAAACAGCCAGGGAAATGATGCAGAGTTTTGACAGTAGAATCTGATTATTCAAACTCTACCTTTTACAAGCTGTAAAACATTAGACAGGTTGTTCACTCATTTGGAGTTTTAATTTATTCCTCTGCAAAAAAGGAGTGATAGTAAAACCTCAAAGTTTGTCCTGCTAAAATAGGTAGACTAATCCTAAGACTATGTTAAATATTTAGAGTATACGATGAATAATGAATATAAGGAACTTGGCAAATAATTAAAAACATTATTAAGCAGCTCTCCTCCTAAGACTGCCCATCTGTGTCTGTACAGGTGTCTCTCTTTTTTCCTTCTCTCCATTTCCTAATAAACCTGTGGGGGTGGGGGGTGGGGGAGAAGCTTAAGAGAAAGATTGACCAAGAAAGTGCTATTTAACCTCAACTTATTATAAGAAGCGGGAAAATCAGGTAGTGGGACATGCAAGAGCATACAGTGATTTTCTGTCGAGGGCAGAAAATGTAACTTGTGGAAAAGAAAAAAAAACCCTTTCATCACAGTTCAAGATACATCCTGGGTTCTTGCAGCATCTTTAGCGCCTCACAGATTTTTAAGGAACCTCTCTAGAATCAGACAGAAACCAGTAACTTGAGAGATAAATCTGATACACTAGGTTTTAGTTTGGCTTGCAGACTTGCTTTTTAAAAAGTATTTAAAAACCTTTTTTTTAAATAATCCCACATATTTTTTCAATTAGGAGATTTTACTAAATCAAGAGACTTTACAGATTTATGATTTCTTTTGACAACCTGGAGACTTTGACTCACAGCCCACAGTCTATCACGGTAATCAAGAGTTGGCTTCTTCTTTTCTGTGTCTCCACTACTCCCGCAATGTGATGGCAGCTGTCTCCCTTATTATATATCTGCTTAACCTTAAGAGGTTTTCCCTGACTGAATCAACACTCTATTTATTATTATTATTTTTTAATTATATATATATATTTACATCATTGTCTACCTTGAGATTCTCCCACCACCTTATCACTTGTGAACCATCTTAATTTCTTATACCTATCTCTCCCCTGATTTTACCCTCCTCCCTCTCTCTTGCTCTATGCTTCACTTCTGTTGACAGTTTTAAATTTTTCTTGTCCATTGTTTGTTTTTTCTATATCCCTCATATAAGTGAGACTATCCTGTATTTCTATTTATCTGGCTTACTTCTGCTAACATGATTCCTTCTAGCTCCATCCATGTTGCTGACAATGACATGTTTGTCTTTTTTTTTTTTTTTTTGATGAGTAATCCATTGTGTACATACACCACAACTTTCTGACCCATTCATCTGTTTTGGAGCATTTGGGATGTTACCATATCCTGGCCCTTGTAGATAGTACTACAATAAATATCCAAGAACAGGTGTTCTTTTGAATAAGTGTTTTTGTATCCTTTGGGTAAATTCCCAGAAGAGGGATTGCTGGATCAAATGGTAGTTCCATTTTCAGTAGTCTAAGGGTCCTCCACACAGCTTTCCATAGTGATTCAGTTTGCTGAATCAATGCCTAAAACCTGATCTCAACCTTTCCTCAACCCCTTTTGTTTCAATAACTTCCCTTCCTCCCTTAGGCATACTGTTCTCATGACCACTCCCTAGTCCTACTATCCTGGACATTCCACTTCCTTTTTCATTAATTCTCAAAATAAATATTGATTATAATTACACTTCTCTGAATACCCTTGTTAATATTATCTGCAAGCCACATAATTAATGAACATATCTCTCTGAAATTTGTTTGCAATGAAAGAGTGATAGTAAATAACATCCAAATAAATGCTGACAAGAATATTTAAATATCCAAAATGCAATGGATTCATGTCTAAGTTCTTAGGTTATTGGAACCAGACTTCTATCTTTTGAATTGAAGGCAGTTTTGCCATTACCTTTACCACTAATTCTATGAGGGAATAGCAGCTATTGGCTTTGGGCCCATACCTGGAGTTTATAGTTTGCTCGCCATTTATTTAAACACTTCTCATAAGCTCTCCTGGTAATTCTCAATTGCTCACCCACAGGTATAATCTATTGCCCCAAAGGCACTGTAAACTCTTCAGTAGTTGCTCCAAACACTTGGAGTTGAGCAAACAATAGCTTAAGAATACAGTACTTGCTCAAAGTATATGGGCTGAGTTGAAATACAAATGCCTACAGGAGATTTGTACTGGATCCACCAAGCTAAACAGTCAGGTGATGTGAAGAAAGGCTCATGCTGGGGGATAGAGAGGGCATAAGGCAGGCAGCAGATCAGAGTGGTTAGAAGCATCACTCTTCAAAACACTTAGGTTCAAAGTCTGCCCCTGCCACTCAATGTCTTGGTCTCTAGCTCTAAAGTGGGTCTTAAGGGGAACAATGGCTTAATGTTTCTGTGAGGATTAAATGTAGTTTACTTCAAAAATGTCATCACAGAGAATTCCAATGAGTATTCTTTCTGGAGGCTTTACAAATGCAGATCACCTTCTATAGCAAGAAACACATGGTATTCCGATTTGCTCTCTTTGAAGACTGGAAACTTTGTTCATATTTGTCCTTGAATCTTAGCTTCTACAGTGCAAACTACTCCTGCCATTCTCTGACCTCTATCCTAACCATGTAACCAGGCTAAGCTAGTGCACATTGTAGATCAACCTGACCTGAGAGTCTTTTCCTCTCCTGTCAAAAGTTTAACTGAGAGTGACCACTCTTGTGTTGGCAGTTACACCATCCCTACCACCCTTCCTCGCTGCACTGCAGACTGTAGATGGCACTTCCTTTTTTCCCAGCCTGTCTATCTTCTTTATCAAAATGGACTCTAAGGGACATCTATTCATCCATGCCCTTTGCATCTGATGTATAAAGTATCTGTTGCTACATAACATATTTCCCACAAACTAGGTGACTTAAAATAATAAATTTATTATTTCAGAGTCTCTCTGAGCTGGAAATCGAAATATGGTTTATGTAGGGGTATCTTTCATGGTAATCAAGGTGTCAACAAAGGCATCACCTCATTTATATGTTTTATTTCCAGTCCAGATCTCCTTAGAATATCTCCACCGCCACATAACAGCCTGCCTGCCCTTTTCCTCTTGAGTAATTCCCAGGAACCCTGAATTCCCTGTGTCCCAGAGCAAACTTGTGGGCCTTCTCCACAAACCTGTCTCCTCCTCCCTTCTCTAACTCAGTCACTAAAGGCAAATGCCTCCTCTTCTCACGTGCCCCTCATGACATTAACAATTGCCCTTGATTCTTATTTTAAATGCCTCTCAGATCCTCTTCTCTGTACCCCATATCTCTACTTCAGACTCTTTCAGCATTCCTTGTCTGGGTTATTGCCATAGTTTTCCAGCCATTCTCATCTCCTCTCCTCTTCATCTGTCTGCTCCGATCTAATCCATATATCTGAAACTTGGTTTTAAAGCAACCTTTGACTAATGATCTTTGTTAAATTCCTTTTTGCCTCAATTAAAAAATGGGCAAAAGACCTATAGAGACTTTTTTTTTCCAAAAAGGACATATATATGGCCCACAGGTACATGAACAAAATCTTAACATCACTTATTATAAGGAAACTACAAATTAGTTATCATGCTAGCACCTCATGCCTGTGAGAATGGCTTCTATCAAAAGACTAGGAATTATGGATACTGGTGTGGTTGTAAAGAAAAAGTAATGCTCATTCAATATTGGTGACAATGTAATTTAGGAAGACCTTTATGAAAAAATGTATAGATACTTCTTTAAAAATTGATTAATGGAAATACATTACAATCCAGCAATACTATTCCTAGGTATTCATTAATAAATAGAATAATATCAATATGTGAGGATTTATGCCCTCATTGTGTTAGTAGCAACAGTATGCACAATAGCTAAGATGTGGACTTGACCTAAATACTCATGGACAGATGATTGGATAAAGAAATTATGACATGTATGCTGAATGGGATACTAGATAGCCATGAAAAATAACCAAAGAAAATCAACTGGCAAAACACAGCAAAAATAACTATTAGATTCTGTGAAAACTATGATGGTCATGTGTAGGAGGTGGAGGGGGGACAGATAGAGGGTAATGTGATGGTGTTTTGACAGAGGAGCTTTGATGGAGGGCAAGCAAAGCATGTACACCTTTTGAGATGTGGATCCTCTCAAAAAATGTGTGTATTTTTTATAAATGAGTGACAAATTAATAAAAATTTAATGAAAAATATTCATTCCTGTTCTAAGGTATGGTCTTATTTTTTCCTACTTAAAATTTAAGACTAAATTAAAAGTTAAATCTAGAAAAATGAAATAAATAAAAGCCTTGTCTCCTATAGCCTAAGTAAAAGAGCAAATTCTTTAACTTAGTACAGACCCAGCTTCCAGAGGTACGTCTGTCCATCTGACAGGCAGCCTCCCTCTTTCCTCATTTGTCAGCCCCAAAACTACCCATGCTGATCGAATTGCACTTCACCTAAAATGGCACCCTGTTTTCACACTGCTCCCCATTCTCCCTCCAAGCCATCTGTGCCTTCATTGCTCTGTTTGTTTGCAATGCCCTTCAGCACCTGCACCCAGCCATATGCCGGGGAAACATCTACTCAACTCTTTTTTCCAAAAAATGTAAATGTTTTTTCTTATTTAAAAAAAATGCATTTTTTGTGGCCAAAGAAATGAGTTTTAAAAATACGCAGATGTACAATGAAGAAATAAGGATTACAAAAAAACTTGCCACCCAGAAATTGAGCTAGAACTGGAATGGGTGGACTTGTTCCACCTGGTTCTTCAACAGAGCTGCGCAGATAAGGGGGAGCTGTCTGAGAAACCTGGGCCCCGCCTGTGGGAAGCCCAGCCTGACTGGGTGGGCATGAAGGAAGTGGCCATAGGTGGTTTCCCATGGGAATCAGAGAATCTTGGTCTTCCCTCCTCCAACCTCACTTTAATATTTAGTCACTGTACACCTAAGGGTGTTTATTTTCTTTTTCGTTCATTCGTTCATTCATTTATTTGTTTGTTTGTTTGTTTGTTTGTTTGTTTTGAGACTAGGTCTCGCCATATTGCCTGGGGTAGTCCTGATCCCATAAACTCAAGCGATTCCCAGCTTCAGCCTCCCAGATAACTGGGATTACAGGCGTGCACCCGCCGCTCTAGACTGCTTTTTCGAGACCAGATCTCACTATGTTGCCCACAATTCCAGACCTCTTGCCTCCCAGGGCTTGAACTACAGGCATGCACCACTACGCCCAGCAGGTGTTTATTTCCTAATCAATCTTACTGTTATTGGGGGATAGGGACACCCCCGTTTAAATTCCTCCTTCCTATGGGTTTTCCCGCCTGCGCGCAGCAGCTGCTCAGATATCAACCTTAACAACCAGGATAGACAAGAGATTTATTTACAGATACGGAAAAAAAAACCAAACTGAAAGAGTCTACACCCTCACAAATGTTCCAAACGAATAGTGCCCCACTTCTGCTCCTCAAGGAGCTTTGTGGGGTTTACCTCAGTCTTAGGGCACTTCTGGTTGGAAATGCCAGGACCTTGACTCCCAATCCTGTCGCTCCAGTTGGTACCAGATGAATCCAACCAACACAGGTGGGGCTCAGATGGTCTCCCAAAGGCAGGCCTGTCCGAGTGTCACTGTGGCTCCGCACTTCACCCGGGTCACCTCTCCTCCGCCTTCACACAGATCTTGCTCCTTAGGAACCAAGTGCTGGGGAGGTGAGGAAGCTCCAGAGGACCCCGCCGGGTCCTTCTTCCGAGGCCCCAAACCTCCGCGCCTGATCCCAATCTCTAGGCTCTTGCTCTCACTCCACTCTCCACGCTCCTCTCCAAAATTGTGTCCATACACTCCACCTCCCCTCTTTTTTATCCTT